>JAUMHI010000069.1:17428002-17491848 GCA_032359435.1 Enteromius unitaeniatus
GTTAATGTTTGTATCTTTAAAATCAGAAAAGCAGTTCTAGGCTATGAAATATAGTTTGCGCTGTTTGATTAAATAAATGTTTTTGTGTTTTGCTTTGGTACCAAAATTGGTACCAAGAACCGTGGATTTTCACTGGTATTGGTACCAAATACTGAAATTTTGGTACTGTGATAACACTAACAGAAATATAACCCTACTTTATTATCAGTTATACCTATTACATATGTGAACCATGCTGGCAAAGTGAGTCAAAACGCGCACGTTCAAATTTTGAGCAGGTAAAAGTAAAAAAGGTCACGAATTTAACCCTATTCGCACGGAATTAGTATTACCTGGTGACCTCTAGTAATTTGTAATAATTTGGTTGTCTGTGATCTTAATCCTGTGTGAATTGTCTGTGATTTGTCAAGTAAAGATTCCCCTGCAAATGACTTACCATATTTCGCAGAGCACCGAGGTCCTGTGATAATAAAATCACAGGATTCGCTTATCCCATGCGAATGCGCCACACGAAATTCAGACTAATCCCATATTAATGGAGCTTTTGACAAAAACGAGTTCATTAAACCCTCTTCTATCAGTTCCAGCGCTCCAAATAGTAATTAAGCATCTTGAATGATCTTCATGTTTATGTTTTTTGAGAGGAGTACCTTTTTCTCTGCTCACTTCTGAAAGACTGCTGCTGCTTCTCACCACAAGTTCTTGGTCTATTGTTGCAAAATGCAGCATCCCAGCTTTGTGAATATTTATACTGAATTCTCAATGACAGTCATGCTGACTGACTTCTGCTAAGACATGCCTCTCTGCGAGCACACAACCTCTTTATAAAGTTATTGTTGCAAATATGTCTTGGTACTTTAGCTTTAACTCCATCTTTTGTTGTGGAGAATATGATAATTTTTATTTTTTTTATTTTTAACATGTTAATGGTTCACATGTTTATTATCAGTGTGAAAGTGAAAGTGTTTGTGGTTTCAGGTCGTGCTGAAAGCCCACTGCTGTCTGATTCTGAGGACGAGAACCCAGAGGCTTTGCAGGATGCACACTCTTCTGGGCCTCTGAACCATTACAGTCTGTGTGAGCAGCCCCAAGCTGACCTGCTGCTCCCGGCCACCCCACCACCTTCACCCAGACACCCCTTAGGGATAGACGCGGTGGTCATCAGCCAACCTGCGCCCCTCTCATCTCCACATCAGCCCAGTGCTCACACACATGCTCACAGCTCTGAGTCGGTAAGGGGTTATCGCCAAGCTATCACAGTGAGCAGATCCAAATCTCCCAAAGTGATAAATGGTATTTGTGGCTACATAGAAATGTAGAATTTTCACCTGAAGGTCTCTTTACATCAAATGTAATGTGATTGAATGATACATTTTTTTGCATTATAAATATTTACAGATGTTTGTGTTTATCACAGTGTGTGTATATATAATATATATATATATATATATATTTTTTTTTATTATTATTTATTAATTAATAGGTTATTAATTATGTTACACGTTTTCCATCATCCTAACAATAATTAACTCTCTGAATATCAAATTTGAGTAAAATTAAATTTTTTTGGGGGGGGGCGGATCTGAATGCTCATGTTCTGTTTGAGACGTTGATATATCATAACATTCCTTCTGTTAAGTGATTATAAATAACATTTCTACATTCATTATGAAAGATATTACTTAAACATGCTGTGTTTAGGGTATCAGAGACCCCAGATATAAAACATTAAAAAGGTAAGATTGGTGTACAAACTCTTGCCATTTATTATTTTAGATTTTTTATTGTATTTTTTTAAGCTACAATAATATTTATTCTAGTAAAGTGTGTTTAGGATTGAAACTTATTGATTTTACCATGCACAATAAACAAAAAATCTGAATAGAGATAAATCTGAAAAGAGAATATATCAGAATATTGCAGAATAATATTTGAGGCTGAATTTGTTGTAGTTCACAGAGATGCATTGAGCCAGATGCGATTTTATTTTGTTTTCTGAATTGTTTTTTGGCACTGACTAAAAAACATTTCTTTCAGGTTAAAAATCAGATGATATTTCAAACAAAACTTGTGCTATGCGGTTGTAAAAATCTGGTTGTGCTTCTTCTTCATACTTGCGGTGCACGGGCTCTTTATTTATGCGTATGTGATTGCGTGTGTGTTTTACAGGAGGAAGAGTATGAGGCCGCTCTGTCAAGAGGACACAGCTCTGGAGAGGAGACGGCTCTTCTCCTGCCTGACAACAGAGACACTACCCTCGGGTACAGCACGCACAAACACACATTCACTGTCTATAAACCCCATCAGTCACGCTGTCGTTATCTGTGACCTGCAGACACGGGCTCAGATAGATTTTCACATATACTCTTACACAACCCACACAAGTAAATATGTCACTGTCGCAAAAAACATTCGGCCTTTCTCTCTCCCGAACGCTTCGCTTTATATCTCCCTGTCACAGTCTGTCTCTTTTTCTGTCTTTGCACACTCGCACACGCTAATGCAGGCCTTTATTTATGGTGACAGTCCGAATATGGTGAGGAGATGGAAGTTTTGAATACCACCTCATAAAATTAGTGAGGGAGAAGAGAGCGAGAGAAAGGATAGGGAGAGTTCTGTGAGGGGAGGACAAGAGGACAGATAAGTTGACAAGAAGCTGTAGCAATGATTTACTGAGAGGGTAGACAGCGCTCACCGGCCAATTTTCAGCATCATTAAAACCCTTTCTCCCTCACTTCTCTCCTTCACCCTCTTTCTTTCTCTTCCTAACTCTACTCCTCCACCCCCTCCGTCAGTATCCCTCTCTCTATCCATCTCTTTCACCCTCTGCTGTCTATAAACGCACCATTTCTTCCCAAACTCACGCTTGTCCTGTTGTGTGTGTCCTCATGCAGAGATCTGGCAGAGAGCCCCTTGTGGTGAGAGACAGAACTGCGGGAGACGAGGGCCAGCGCAGCGTGGACTGCTTTGCACCAGTGCAACACGTGTTATGAGTTTTCTATTTAGAAGCATTTGCGCTTTATATCATATTGACATGAATATTTAAATATGCAATTTGCTTTACACTTTATATGCACTTAGAATATGCATAAGCTATTAGACCTCTTTACGTCGCACACACGGTTTTAAGGCAACTTGCACGGATATGTTATTTTACACATATCAACTGACAAGCAGAAGGCATCTGTAATGAGCAGATGGAAAGAAAGTTTGTTTGAGGCGGAGGAAGTAAAATGTGTTTCTGTATGCGTGTGTGTGTGTGTTTTAGGGTTGTTTTTCAATCTTGATTTTCTTGTGTTCTGTCTGTGTAAGACTTGTACTGATATAACAATTATCATTTATCGGCATCAGCAATAATGTAAAGCACAACATCAGGTTTTAAATGTAAGATTTAGTTCTTTATTTTGTGGGTCTTGTGGTAGAAGCATTTTAACCTTTTTTTGTTGGTTTGAAGATAGATTGTGTGAAAGTACACACATTAAATGATTGATTATGTGTGTTGGGATACACCAGCGACTTGTTTAAATGTAAGAGAAATGAGTGGCACTTTAGATTCCTTTCAGGACGTTGACTCATGTAACATTCATATGTGGAAGATCTTCTTTGGAGGATATCCGCTTTAGAATGGAGTCTGAGGGAATTATGAAGTTTAATTAGTCACTTTTAATTCCTCTAAATTTATATTTGGTGCTTTATTGTAGTTTCATGCATTATACTGAAACACTGTTTTACATTAATGATAAAATTATTATTTGTATGCGAAACGTACTAAGACAGTTTAACTACTTAATGTTCCTCTTGAGGTTGGCGATACATTAAGAAGGTTTTGCAGTACTGCGAGAAGGACTTTTAATTTTAAGGCATGAATTGAACTGCTTTAAATTATGCCTCACGAAATTCAAGGAATCTCATCTTTAATTCAATTTAATGTGTGATGGCTTAATGGTGCGTCATGTGGTTCATGTGGAGAACATTATTTGGCTGTGTTTAAGCTCATTACCTAAAAAAAGAATTCATCATTTCAGAGCACCATGATTACATTTTAATAACATTCACAGGGAGAATATTTTAATGCATATATTAAAAAGTAAAATAATGAAGGCGAATATTATGAAAAGGTATCATACATTTAAAAGTACAAGTTCTTTTTTTCCTTTGAAATGTTTGAAACATTTTCTTGTTGGGCTGACTGTAAATGCAGAACTTTTGTTGCTGTTTACTGTAGGGTCATGTTTAAATAGCTCCTATATGTTATTTGCCTTTTATACAACATGTCATAATCTGTATTGACTTTAAAAGTGATGTAACCCTTACGCCTCACTGAAACAGGCTTTTGTGCTCACTCTGTATCCATCAGTCTACTGTATTTGTATTGTACGCTCGACCAGGTTTTACTTTGATAGTTTTAAAGCTGTATATTAAAGTGTCAGCATCAGGATATCAGAGATAGAAAACAATTCATTCTCATTTTTAAAAGATACCCTTGAACCTGAAAGCCCAATTTAAAAAAAAAAAAAACAGAAAGAAAAAGATTTCTGTTACCCACTGTACTACAGTCAGAAACCTGTTTATGGCAAACAGGTCCTAAGTAATAGTTGTCCATTTTCTTGAAATTCAGTAATTCCGTCTTAAAAGAACATTTCGGTGCAATACAATCAGAGATTTGGATTTATTGTTTGCTTTTTTTGTGCATTTATTCCATCTTTCACTTATATTATTTGTTTGTAGGTTATGCGGTTCTGTTTAGGGTGTGGGATGGGTTTCATTAATAAAATAATGTATTGTTTGTTATGTGTCCATTTCTTAAGTATTGGAAAGTGCATTAAATAAAGGGTCATTTGTTTCCATTAGTTAAGGCATCGGTAACATGAACAAACAATTTTACAATTTCAATTTATTATTACTTTAATATTGTTATTACTAAACAATTGTTTATTGTTAAAAGGATAGTTTATCCAAAAAGGGTCATTTACTGACCCTCAAGTTCCAAACAGTTGCTTGTTCCTGAAAAAACATAATGTAAGTCAGTGGGTACCTATAACTGTGTATACCCACTTTCTTCAAAATATCTTCTTTTGTGTTTAGTAGAAAAAGAAATTCAAGTTTGGAACAACAAGTTTGAGGTGAGTAAATGATGACAGATATTAAAAAAGTAGCTGTTTAATTCATGTTTGAATTTACTAACTTGTATTTTATTATTATTATTATTATTTCTTTGATTAATTTGTATAATTCATTATTTTACAGTTACTTGTTCATGCACATTTATATTTAGATTCTAAATTATATTTAGTTTCTGTGATCCAAAACTCACATAGACTTGATCTGAAATCTAAAATGTCCAAAATTCGACCTCAATGTTATGTCAATCACTTTTAAAACTTTCATCTGTCAATTTTTTTTTTTGTGTGTGTGTGTGTGTTTTTGCATCTGTTAATTATTATAGAAAAGTATGACAAAAATAACAATTGCATACGAAATTCCAGACTTAGTGTGCATGCAAGGACCTCAGCACATTTTGAATATACTTTTTACATGAATACAAATCTTTGAATATAAAAATATTTAAATTGATATAAACTTTTTATTATAATGTTGACATGCCTAAATTTAAGACATTTGTTGTTTTGAAAATAGTATTGTATATATACACTACTATAATATATCATTTTAATTTTAAACAGTTGTAGTTCATTGTAAGTTCACAATAACTAATTATTATTTTTCACAAGGAAAAAATACATATAATTTATGTCCATTTTCATTAGCTTAATTTTAGTCAGAAGAATGATACGGCACAAAGTCCTAATGGTACAGTAGATTATGGATGCACTACACTGGCTTTTGATTTACCTGTAAAGATACTTGTGTAGAATTGGACCATTGGCCTCCTGTTATCCTCTCTTGCTTTTTAACAACTTTTTGCTGACCTTCACCCCATTTTTTCCCCTCTGTTGCTTTTCCTATACCACTCCCTCTCTAGCTCTCCCATGGTTTTTTTCTCCTCTCCACACTCACTCCCCTAGCAGCATGACGGGAGCTAATTATAAAATCAATGGAGCCGGGCTGCCTGCTTTACGGCTGCCTCTAAAACCTTAACAGGGAAATCACTGTAGGATTGATGACTCCTTCACTCTTTATCTCTTTTAATTAGAAATGTAAAAGATATGAAGAGCCTGGGGCCACAGCACTGCACCCTGGCATTACAACATTTTACCTGCTCTCCTTCCTTCCTTCCCTCCCTTCCTTTTCTGCATTTTCATGTGTTTTAGGAAGGCACTGCCCCGGTTTCCTGCAGAGGATGTGTAATCTCCCCTATATCTCCTTCTCCAAACACCTCCAGCCATTTTCTAACATTAGAAATGAAAAATATGTTATACTATGGGTCATTTTGCATTTTATTACGAGTTGATTGAACGCCATTAAACCACTGCAGCCTGTATGGTTTCCACTTGCTGGGCAAGATATTAGAGTCATTCTTTTCTTTTACATCCTAATACCTTATTTTGAGCTCAATGTTTGTTCCTCACTTTTATTCTACGATTTCTAATATCTCTTAAACTTAGCAGTTTTATTAATATTATTTTGTGCCACTGATATGAACGATACCTCAAATTGTGCAGTTTGTTGAAGATAGTTGTGCTAATTCATTTCTAGTGAATGGATTGACAACTTTTGCTAGGAGAAGAAAAATAATTCATATTAAAGAAGCCACATCTATAGCAGACAAGAAAATAATATAGACTTGGGGGTAGACTGCCAGACTGCCCCAGTGACGTGCCACAAATGAATACCTTGGCAACTACATAGCAACCATTTCCAACCAAGGATGGATTATGGCCCAGGCCATTGACTGCCTGGAGCCTCAAACTAAGGAAAAGGTACCGCAAATACCAAATTAACAGGAGAACAGTGATTATTAGAGTAATAGTTCACCTAATCTGTTGCTTTTTTCTATAATACAAGTCTATAATTCCCACTGATGCTTCCTCTAGCAAAAAAAACAGGACGTCTAACGTTTAGAACTGTTATTGCTTGTAAACGGTGCCATATTTTTCTCCTGATTCATTCATATTCACTGAAGAAAGCAGTATTATAGATAAAGGCCTTGTATTTTAGCCGAAGTAACAGTTTTAATTGAAATACATTGGATTATTGTAATGCTTTAACAGCTGCTTGGGCTCTCATACTGATGGCACCCATGTGCTGAAAAGGATCTTTAATTTTGACAAAATTAAAAAAGTACTTTTTTTACACAAGCATAATATAAATATTGTAGGCTGACATCAATTCCCTTTTATCAGCCACTAAAATAAATCTGCAAAATATACAACAAAAATATAAAGATGCTTAAGCTGTAATTGTTTGTTTTTAAGCATAAAATGTTACTATTTAAAGGAAATTCTAAGACATAAACTCCCAGATGTCAAGTACGAAAATTAGTTATTAGACTACATTATCTTTTAACACTAGGGTGAAAGTGTGTAGGAGAGACAAAAGGGGGTCACATTTGACCATAATTCATCTTTAAAAACACCATGACATCATATTTTGGCATGGCATGCACCACTCCACTCAAAAGAATCCAGTTCTTTTCATTTTTTTTTTTTTGTAGGTTTCATTGATAGCCATTTAAATGGCTTTAATCAGAATAAATGAATGAATATCTCTCCACATGTGGCTCTTTTGTTGTTTTTGTAATTGGAACAATCACAGCCTAGACGCTGCTCTCGCCTTTTATTATTGCACTTTTCTCCTTCATTTAACTCTCATTACTCTCAGCACTATGCTCTGAACACCACAGGAAGTAGTATGTGTTTGCCATCGAAAGAAAAACATGTCCTGCCTCTTTAAATCCATCACCTCAGCCTATCTGCCTTGTGTTCCCATGGCAACATCTCATTGGGATTGGATATATGGGGTCCTTGTAAAGCAGTGTATAATGTATGGGCCTTGTTTTTAATCTTAGCCCTGGTTTATTGATCTTTTTAATGAAACTTAATTATAGTAATCTTTTAATTAAGAGTACCATACCCCGGTTTACTACAATACCCTTGAGCTATGAATAACTAGAACTGTATATTGTGAGCCCCTGTGTGCTCTTTACAAACAAAGTAGCCAAGTCTAAATCCATCAAGTACTGTGTCCGTCTATGAACTCAGAAGGACATAAATAAATCCATAGGAACATGGATATTGAAAATATGAAAACATGCTTGAAAGAGTGTGGTCATCCTTATGGTTCAGAAAAACACTTAAAATATAAACCAAAGTAAATAAATTTAAACCTCCTAATATGAAGCCTAATATATTAATGATAAACATATTGATCTGGTGAAACAAATACTATTTTTTATGTTATATCACAATTGACAGTTTAATTGAACTAATAAAACAAAACATTTTATATTATATTAAATAGTTATTTATCATATATTTAATTATCTAAAGAATAAATTCTTTGGTCTTAATGAAACCGAATCATAATAACCATCCACCCTGTCTCATGTCTGAGCCTTTAATGCTCCAAGTATGAGTAATGCACGGATGTTTCTTTGTCCTCAGATAATTACTGTATGACACAAGCAGACAAATGAGGGCACACTGGCAGGGTCCATTAGTTTTGGTCTCAGTAGTGTTTGTGTGTGGTTAGCGTTTGATAAATGACACTTCCTCAGCCAGCAGGGTCATTAGCGCTGATCTGTGGGGCACTACCGCCCTCTGCTGGAGGAACTCTGCCAGGCTTTAGTCAAGTCAAGTCACTTTTATTTATTTAACAATACAGATTGTAGCAAAGCACTGAATTATCAAGTAGGAAAATAGAGTGATGGTAATGTATAATGACGAGATTAAACTGTATTTATCAAATGCAGAGACGGTCTCTGTAGTCAAGACGACAATCACTAGAAATCAGGGGTGCAGTTTTAAATCCACGACCGTTGTTTCATTGTGAATGTTATGTGGTGAATCATTTAAGTTACTCACCCTCGTGTCGTTCAAGACGAGAATACTATATATATAACTGTCGTTTCTTCTCAATAGAAGTGTGACCAGGGCCTTTAAAGTGTAAGAACGGACAAAAAACATCATAAATATAGCATATACGACATCATTTAAATCTTCTAAAGCTATGTTATGCTGCTGTGTCAAGTACAAACCGAAGGTTGAGACGTTATTCACGGCTTTTTCCTGCTGAAATTTGGTTGACGCGGCCTAGCAGACTGACGTCATTGTACCGCATAATAAATCCAAACATTTGCATTGAGATATTATTTTATATAATACAAGTAGTTCCAAATGAAAGTTAAGGCGTAGCTAGTTTGTTTAGCGTCGAGTGACGATAATGGACTCCACTCACGTGTGCTGGAAACCACACGTCACACATTTCGTGCAAGCCTTTTTCCATGCAAGAAATAAAACAAAATTGCTATATCACAAACAAATCCAGTCAGATAGCCGTAAACAAAATTGAAGTTTAATTTATGTGCATTGTAAATAGCCTACACATTTTAAACACAAATATTAAAAAAATTGTTAAAGGGGTTTCAGTGATTAGATGCATATGAATAAAACTAAATTGTAGCCGTTATATTTTCACCTTTTTTATGCCAACTGTAATAAAAAAGAATTTTGTATTAAATAAAATACAGTGCAAAAACACAATATGATTTCTAAATTTGGTGATTCCTAAATAAAATTCCTAGAGCATATTGCAAATTCTAAATAGAAAGTAACTTCAATAATGAATAACGGAGAGAGATTCTCAAAAAATGTTTATTGTGCCTCTTATTGTTTATATGGCTTTTTATATAACAGAATTTGTTGAACATGAACAAAGGACTGACAATACATTAGCCAAGTTTAGAGAACAAGAAAAATATGCCGAAGAGTTAAAGTAATCTCAACATTCCACTTTGCTATACGTGTGGCTGTGGCGCAACTCTGAAGGAGAAGAGGTCAGTATGACAGCTCACACACTCTCTGACAGCACCACAGTGATGACATTCATTTAACAAGTACTACACTACAGCTTATTGAGTGCAGCCATCCTCCCATTCAACACACAAACACACACATACGCGCACACACACCCACACACACAGCTGAGTTCTGGTCATAGTCGTATTGCTAGACTGATACCTTTTCATGTAGTGGCACACGACCACCAAATTGCATACTGTGTGTTTTTGGCAATAAAATGGATAAGGTAACATTAGAAAAAGAACTCTATTTCTATAACGAAGATGAAAGTTCTGCAAAGAAGTTCTGCGTAAGATACGCAGATTTTTTTCAGTTGATGGTGACACGGCGAGATTTCTGAAACGTAACACATAAATATTGCCCGTTTCTAGGCTGCCGCCAGACAGCAAGCATTTGGTCCTTTACAGAGATGCCCTGAGTCTGAATTTCATGTTTGTTTGTTTTTTATAGCAAGAGTTCTGAATACATGTAGCATGCTTTATAAATGTGTGTGTGTGTGTGTGTGTGTGTTTGTGTGTTAGCACAGGTCTGCATTTCATCATGATGCATGAGATTCAGAAAATTCGTCCAGATGCATTTGTGTAGTTATCCGGAAGAGCTGTCTAGGCCGATGAGCTCAAAGTTAATTTGACTCAAGTGCTACATAACTTCTGCCTGAGCACTCTGAATGAAACCGGTCCAGTATGACATCATATGCATGATGCAGAGACTTGAAGGTAATGGACATGTGGGTGTTTCTGTTTGGAGCTGGGCTCCCTGACAGGAGTTGAACCCTACCAGCTGCAAACTTTGGCACAGACACACCATTCAACTGGCAGCGAATCATGTGACGCAATGAAAGCCGATACGTAAGGCATTCCCCTAAAAACACGGATCATTCAACGGGAGATACCCAGCCACTGAACTGATTATCAATGACATCTAACGCTGAGCCAAAGTGCCCAAGAACCCAACCAAGCAGCTGGATAAAGACTCAGCAGAGGTCTGCCAGTTATAGCAATCCGATTATCTTTCTGTAAGTCTGCCCAGGAAAGCTATCCAAACAAGATATAACTAAGAAATTAGAATACAGGACAAAAAATATATAAAGGTATATATAGATATGTATGGGCGTATTCATAAAATGTAAAGAGAACAAACTATCTCAAGGCTGAAAAAGTCAAAATGATATTTGAAAGCATCAACGACAACAGAAAAAGATTAGCATTTTCAGTTTTCATCCTGTATTTTCTTTTGAAAGACTTTTTTGAACCCGTTGAGAGTCAGCTGTTAATGGTATAAGTCCATTTGGCTTCTCCTTTTCAAAACAAAAAAACAAGGTTTATAAAAGCGGCAGATATTTTGTCTGAAAAGCCAGCTGTTTTGTCTTTCGCCTTCCCTCTCGTTCTGCGGGAGAGGTCCTGAGAAGAGGTTTTTTTACGTGAGTTTCTTCAAATTGACTCACTGATGTCTCTCAACGTTGACCGAGTGGCCTGAGTTAGGAGTGTCTGTACAGGTAAGGCTGGAAGAAGAACGTTTCCTCACTGAGCTCTTCCTCCATGGCTCTTTCTGGACACGTCCACATTGGGTTCCTGGCCGGCCCAGGCCTCTCCGTCACTGTCTGTACCCCTCTCCTCCTCTCCGTCATCATCATCGTCATCTTCCTCCTCCGGTGAGGGCTCGCTGCCGTTCTCTGTGGTCCAGCTGTCGTCCTCATCCTCCTGCTCTTTCTTCATAGTGAGTAGGGCGGGCGGAGGAGCGGGCTGTTCTAGCTCGGGCTTCTTCTCTGTGGACTCGGCCTGATCCTCGAAGGCCTCTGGGTTTTCCAGCATCTCTCGGATGAGAGGAGGCATCGGGCCTGGGATCTCCATCTTAAGAGTTATGGCCCTTTCTGCTCCTGTTGCACAAAAACAGTTGATATCAGGATGTGTCGTCTATGTTATGTATAATATCTATCAAGGTAATATAGGTCTATTTGAACTGATTTTCTCAGCAATTTTGGGCATCAATGTTCAAGATTATACAGAAAATTTATAAAAACTACTGTTTTTCCGTAATTTAAATTATGGTTTGCATTTATTGCATACAGTAGTCAACATTTGGATAAAAATTTGGAAAGTGGATCAAAACATTTCTACAAAGTTGTCCTAAAACCTAAAAGTGTTCTTGTCCTAGAACAATTTGGCTGAACCTATTTGATCCACTTCAAATGTTGACTACTGTCTATACTATATATACAGGTCCTTCTCAAAAATTTGCATATTGTGATAAAGTTCATAATTTTCTGTAATGTACTGATAAACATTAGACTTTCATATATTTTAGATTCATTACACACAACTGAAGTAGTTCAAGCCTTTTATTGTTTTAATATTTAAATAAAATGTTTTTTGGGTTTTCTTAATGTTTTTAATGTTCTATTCAGCAAATAACTCTTTAATAACATTTAATTTGACATTGATAATTATAAGAAATATTTCTTAATAAAATGCTGATTTGGTACTTATTTATTAATTCATTTGGGATCATTTGACACTTAAGGCTGAAGTAATGGCTGCTAAAAATCCAGCTTCAAACAGAGAAAAAAACATTTCAAGTGTATTAATATTTCACAATATTACCGTTTACCATATTTATATAACTAATTATGATGCATTTACTGTAATTGTGATACTTATATATATATATATATACACACATATATACACACACACACACACACGTGGCAGTGCACAATTGACAGTGTATTTTGCATTAAAAGACATGAGTAATCTTTATTGCCAAATTAGTTGTATTTTGCATTGAAGCGAGTCAAATCTTGTATTGTTGGATGCCTTGTGTTTTGCATTGAAGCATGTGAATGACAGCATGCATCTTGCTTTCGCTCAAGTATGCAAACTGAGGAAATTTGCTTTGCCCTCTGTGTGAATACCATAGATGCGTAAAAACACTGCCAATAATGCTGCTCTTGGTTTGAACTGGCATCAAATTGACTAATGCATTTGAGAAAAAAAACATTTAATTTCAGCAAGATTTAAATCTTGCAAATTAACCAGAATAGCAATGCTGAGGTGATTTCCATGTATTTTTTGGCTCGTAAACTGACCTTTGGTGCTGATGCCACGTAGGTCAGTGATCTTCATCAACATGCGAGGAAACATATGAGGTTTGTTGGGTCGGCGGCGTCGTGCATAGATCTTCAGAGCTTCTAGAAGGGGCTCCTGTAGACGATCTACACGCTCAGGCTCCTCAAGATCCATTCGGTCTACAGAGAAAGAGGTTAATATTAGTCTAATAGTAACTTCATCCATTTTTAGTGGTTTGGTGGTTAAAACCAATTCTGAGTACTAGCTAAATCTGTTGCTTCATCTAGGTGGCAGCAGTGTTGCAATAAAATTGCATCATGTAATACCTCCACAAATGAGGCAGATGGCGCTGAGAAGGCCAGTCTCTGTATCGTCCATCTCAAGGGGTAGAAGCTGACCAGCAAAGGCGAACACCAGGTCAGTGAGCGGACCAAAGCCAGCATTGTGCATCTGAGTCCGGTTGAGGGTCAGTCCATCTGAAAAGGTCATTGTGTCCTGCTCCGGTGTGTATCGCGTGCAGATTCGCAGCATCTGCATGAGACACAGACATTTATGGGGCTAAGAATTATGGGAAAGTAATGAAGTAGATGCATGGTCTACATCAAGATGAGATTCTTAAAGGAAGGCACACATACAAGAATGTCCAAGCAAGCCGATTTAAGGAGGGTGATCTGATCTGCGATGGTTAGGGTGGTGAAGCCCGGAAGGCGTTTGGCAAATTCCACAATTTTAATGATGCACTTGGTGGAAAGCTCACTGAATTTGTCCCATAGGCCCAGGTCCAGCTGAACTCGGTGGTCTGAGCTTGAGTTCTAATGAAGAGAAAAGGAGTGAAAAGGTTAATATGTGTGCAAAAGAAATCAAGTATTCATTCACATGTTGTTCCAAACCCATATGGTTATTTATTCCATGGAACACAAGGAGAAATTATGCAAAAAAATTTACATTTCAGTCTTTTCTTCAGACACTGCAACTTTTGAAGAGTTGGAATACAGCATATGAATTATATGGACCACTTTAATGATGGTTTTATGATTGTTTTTGTCATTTTGGAGCCCATTTACTTTCATTATGTTGAAAGGATTGTCCAGGAAATTCTTCAGGAAGAATTTCACCAAAGAAAAAGTGGGACAGATTTGGAACAACATGAGGTTAAATAAATGGCAATATTTATCTTTTAGGTACACTGTTCCTTTAAATGATGTTTTCAATATTGGAACATGTTTATCACACTACATCTGACATGGTCGGTTTACACCGCTATAAATAAATTCCACATTCCATTGCTGACAGATCCGCTCATTTTCAGAAAATACTCACTGTGGTGTATTTTCCCAGCTGGCAGAGTGAAGGGAAGGTCTCTTGATGTGCTTTGCTCACTTTGTTGACCAGCTCCTCCAGTTCTCCACTCAGCTCGTAGCTTTCTGGTGGAACAACCTCATCCTTCACATCCTTCTTTTTCTTATTTCGATCATTGCGCACAGCTGAGAGCCACAAAGAGAAGCAGCTTAATAATTCTATAATGGGTTAGCTTTACTCACAAACTGTAGTACTTGGATGTGCACCCTGATGAAACTCTACAAAGCGATGTACCAGAAAAAATGTCTAATGATTTCGAGCTTAATTCTTAAGAATGTCTAACGTTGTACAATGCAACAATTTGTTTAACATACAGTTTTACAGGAACAGGATTTAAAGTACTCAATACAACCAAGTGACCAAAAACGAAAAATATTCTTCCTGTAATGCCTCTCATTACTGATTCTTATTTTTAAATAGGATTTTAAATCATATATTTCAATCATAAATAAGGTGTAATTACAGCAATTACTGATTCTTACATAATAGCACCAAAATTAAATGCTTAATTGTTGTAAAAATGGCATTAAAATAATATGCAACTGTTTCTACAAAAAATATATTTTAATTGTATTAGATTTATTTTTAACATTTCTTTCTAAAGATTTTGAAGGGGAAATAATGGCCAGAGAATGTTCTTGACAGGTTTTGAGGGATTCATCTTGTCGTTTATCATCGTAATCTCAAAATTAACCCATTTACCACACATCTATCATATCTTGCATGGATAAGACACTGTATACCAAATTCCAAATGTAATCACTAATACATGGAAACTGACCTCAGATCAGACTCTGTGGGCGTTTTGGTGCGTCTGACCCAAGGCCTGCCAACCCTAAACCCCCCCTCTCCTCGTTCTCTCGCCCCCCTCCCATTCTTTCCTTCCTCTCAGGATATCCAGTAATAGCAAAAGCACAATGTGATCCCGGTCCCTACACACATCCCATACATATAAACGCACACATACATGTCCCAGCGGACACATAGAGGGCCAATGTGCCACTCTCCCCGTGACATCATCGCCGTGACCCTGGCAAATGAACAAACACATGCCCCAGACACGCTCTTTCAACCTCATGCTATTGTCTTTGTTATAACACAAATCTGTTAGTGCCAAGTCATAAAGTGACTAGAGGAAGGGCTACCAAAGAAATCACACCTAGCGTTGATGGATTGATGTGGGTGAAACTTTAGACACGAAACCCATTTTGAAGTTAAATTGGGCTCTAACCTCCTTGCTAACCAGCTTTATTTGTTTGTGTTTGAACTTTATTTGTCTTTTGTGTCTTCAAGCTACTCAAACTGGCGCTTTACAGCCGTCTACAGTTTGTTTATGCCCCTGTGTCCCGGTGCTCAAATCTCACCGCTCTAAATTTGTCTGTGTGCCTCTGGGTTGTATGTCTGTTTCACAGCTTCGAACCTATATCAGCGTGTCCCTGTCTGTCTCCTGTCCTGTCTCTATATTTGTGTCTGTGTATGTGTTTCTTGGCTGAAGGCCAAGGAGCCCATGTGCCTGGCAGAGGCCTGAACCCTCACCTTCCTTGGACATGCCAACCTCGAAGCACTTCTGCAGCCGGCAGTACTGGCAACGATTGCGTGTGACCTTGTTGATCTGGCAGTTCTTGTCACGGTGGCAGGTGTACACCATGTTCTTCTGAATACTGCGGCGGAAGAAACCCTGCAACATAGAGTGAGTAGGTCAGCTGAAGAGTAGGTCAACCACTATCATTTCACTTACACAAGCTGTCAGATATTGTTCAAGTCTGCTGATCCAGAACTGTTTTTGCTAATGGTGTCATTAAAGGGTTTGTTATATAAAAAGATTTGGTAAGTGATGGCCCTTATACCTGTGACCACACAGTAACCGTATTGATAGAAATGGTGTTATTGTGCCAAACTGTGTTATTACTTTCAGAAAACGGCCTAGAACTGGGTTCATGAAACTAACTAGACCTGTTTACACAGGACATGTTATTGTGCCCATTAAATAGTTTTTGCATGTAAACATGTGCTAGACATGTTTTTTTCAGCATTTAGTGCCATGAAGGTTTTTTCACATTTTTAAGACATTATGCCGAGTCAAAGGTTTTTGTATTAACATAAATAGACAGGAGACTAAACACACACTATGTGAACTAACCCCTTACTTTGTGGAAGAATATATATATATATATATTTATATATATATATATATTATACAAACTCCCAATATAATACAATTATCTTATTGGACATGGGTATCGTAATCATAATGTCACAGTTTTATAACCTTTGAAAGCAATAAGCTGAGTCTTGACCATAGTTGTATTTTACCACAATACAGCACACATTTTACCCCTGAAACATAGGGGTAATTGTTTTAAAGGGACAGTTCACTCCAAAAATGAACTGTTCAATCAAGTGTTTGGTTAACAGCATTATTTAAAATAACCTTCAACAGTAGAAAGGAACTTATAGAGGTTTGGACAAGTTGAAGGCAAGCAAACGATTACAGAATTGTCACTTTTGGGTAAACTATCCCTTTAACACGCTGTCCACATTACTTGTGTCTCGTGCAGCTGATACTGCGCAACTGTATTCTTCTCAAGTGACCTTTTGTATGTTTTCATAAACATTTTTGCTCCTTGCACTACAAGTTCCTCAGTCAGTCTTTTTACTCAGTCAGTATTTGTAACATGCGAGAGCTAAACCTTCACGTCTCTCTCTGTATTTTTCACATTTTTGCCAAACGTCAAGATAAATTGTGTAACAGACTCATGAAGAACATGAGATTCGTCAGGCCACCGGCGATGGGAGTTCTGCTGTTTACCTTGCAGCCCTCGCAAGAACTGACACCATAGTGGTACCCGGAAGACTTGTCCTGGCAGACGAAGCAGGGCTTGTAAACACGGGGCGGAGGTGGTGGAGAAGGGGAGCTGGGCACCATCTCCTCCGAACTGGTGCTCTGGGTCTCCACCGCTGAAGAGCAGAGGAAAGAAAACATCAGACGCTTGGTCTAATCACATCACTTCACACTATTTACACAACACAGGAGGATTTAATGAGAGGGAGATATTAAATGCCACATGGAGAGAAGAAAAGATCCTCCCGTGAACCTTTTAAACCGTATCTGATTTCAAAGACCCACAAGGGCTTTGAAAACCATCATGATTCCTCACTAAACCTTTTTCATGATGCCCTCGAGCAGAAACACACAAGACGCTACCCATCGCTGCTTTTTTAATCTGTTATTCTATGCGGAGCATCTGCCAACTAGGTAAAAGTCAAGTCTAGTTAACATGTCTGTTGAATTCATCTCCCTATAGCTCCACCCCCTCCCCCTTCGGCCCGCCCTGTCCTTAGGGGTCCAGGATTTTAGGGGATTAGGCTGCAGTGATTGACACTGAAAAGAAAAGAAAACACAAACAGTTTAACACTAGCAGACAGATAAGCGGAGCCGATAAAGACAGGTAGCTCATCTATGTCACAGCCTGGGGGAAAAACTCCACCCTGCATTTGGCGTCTTGCATGTGGGATGGCCGACTGACACGGGACGAGTGTCTAATGTCTCATTAATTGTGATGTCAAACCTTACTAACAGTAATGACTTGGGGTGTAACAACACTGTGGATAGTGACAATACTTATCTATCAAGAAAGAATTAATTTAGCATCAAATATCTGAGCTTCCATGTTATTAAATCATTCGAATTAAAATACTTTTTTAACTGTGATCATATGTCTTACAAACAATAAGTTTAAAAACAAACTGTGACATGAGTGTATTGTTACACCCCTAGTCATGACTTTGAGATATCACACCAGATTAAACCCTTTTTTCACATGCCAAAGTCAACTTTTACCCTTGGTCGCTCCAAATTCAAACCCCCAGCCTTCACCCTTGCCATTCTTTGACACACAAACCCTATTTTTCTCTTGTTTCCCGGCCCTAAATTCCTCTGTGCAGTCCTGCTAGGTTTTAATAGAGGCCCCTGCTCGTAAGCTAGGCCTATAAAGGTGGTCTCATGGCTGGACTGGAGGCCCCAGCCCGGCTGGCGGGGTCTTTATTAAGACTCAGACACCTCGGGCAGTCATTCACACCACCAGCTGTAGCCTGAGCTAGTAAAAAAAAGGCCCAATCATAAAAATAAAAAAAACACGGAGGCTCTAAACTTCTAACTTTTATTGCGCCACCATCTTCAACCACCTTCAATGGAAAGCCTAAACTTAACCTACAACCCCTCCCTCGCTGTCCCACCACAGGGTTCAGCAAAAACCACCAGCTTGGCCTTTTACAAGAGTTTGGAGACTTCAAAAGAAGAAAAGGGGGCATAAAAAGAGGAATTTGATAGAAAACAGAAAGAAAAAGACAAGGGTGGAGGGGTGAACGAGGAGAGGCAAATAGGCCCATTTAAGGTCGAGCTCGCATACAGTAGGGCCTTCTGTTCATGGCCATGGTTACAAACAAATCACTTATTCTTCAAGCGAGAGTAAAAAATGCAAAAGCTTTCTGAGTATATGATGTATAAAAAGGATAATTGCATTTAAACTAGCAATGTGCAGGACATTTGTTTCCCAACTGTTCTGCAATGTCTACTTAGTTACTAGTCTACTTTGAAGTACCATGGAGGAATGTTATTAGAACGTTTTCCAGTTTAGTTTAGAAATCAACTGTTACAAAGTTTCTGTGTCGTTACCGATATCCGATTATTTACAATGATGTGCCGATACAGATACAACAGTTTGGCAGTTTAGTTCTCTTTTTTTATCTTTTCAAATTTATTACACAACAGGACATAATTGGCCCTGATCATTGGCTGTTTTTGTATTTCTAACAGCATCAATAATTAATCAGCCATTGCTGATTATTAGCTAATTTATCAGTGATTTAAGAACACTAACTAGGAAATTACCATCAAAATAACTGAAGAACTAACGCAAAAAGGCTATCAAACATAACAAGTCACATTAAAGTTATAATTCTTGCAGAAACCCCAAACATGTATGCTATCACAACACATACATGTTTTGAATACTAAGTATACGCTTTGAACTTAATGTTGCACAGCAGGATCAATGCTCTCCACTGAACCAAGCGTGAACTCATTTGTTTATACAGCAATACTGGCAATATGCTGGTAATGACAGGCGCCTGAAAAGGACTGCATACTGCATGTGGCGTGAAGAAACTGCTACTGATTGACACCGTCTGAGTAGCTGAGAGTAAAAAGAATGGGATGGGGGAGAGGGATAAAAATCCATCAGGATCTATCAACAACCCGAGACGGTTCCTGCCGTAAAAACCCCGGTCGCTTTCCCTCCCTCTAACACCTCTTCCCAAATATCAGTCAGCACTTCTCCTGGGGTGCACAATGGGATGGGTTCTTATGTCAGCCCAGAGGCCCCTCTCTGTGTCCCCTCTGCTAAGCTCTCCTCTGTTTGGGAAACAAAGCGCTCTGAAATGAGAGGCCTCCTTATCAGCTCTCTAGCCAGGGACTTGATTTGCATCACAATGCGAAGGCAGAGGGCGGATGGCTGCTGATGGAGGGACAGGTAAAGCCGACTGCAGTTATCAGTAGACGCTGTTCATTTCCTGCCTGGTATTGTGTTTCTGACCTGAACTGGTCTCTCTCTGTGTCCTCTGTACACAAGTATTCCAGGTGGACCGTCCTATGCTAATCCCAGCGTCAACCCAGAAAAAAGTGCCCCTTTGGCAGGAAAATGACAGAAACATACAGTACACAGCAGGGCAAAGTAAATTTACAAATGCAAAAAATTCAAGATTCAAATTAAGTAATACGAACACACACAATGATCCAATCTTAGGATAATATGTATACATAAACACAACAAGGGTGTCAAAAACATGAATATATTAATATATTCCTAATATATTAAGAAACATTTAATAATATGAGTACTGTAAAAGTTTTATTATTAAAAATGTATTTATTAAAATTTACTGTATTTTATTAAAATACAATATTTTTAAATACTTAATATTACATTAAAAATATACATTTTAGATATTAAAATAAGTAAAACATATTTAAATATACACATGTATAAACATATATATAAATATTTTTTTAAATATTAAATGTTTAAATATAGTACATATAACAAACGTGTGTTTATATAATCCTAAAACTATAATATAATATATAAAATTAATAATCAGTTAAACATTATTATAAAATTTTCATATTTAAAATAAAACGAACTATTAAAAAAATAAAGTGAATAATATAAGTATTTCATATTTTTTAATAAATGATCAAATCTTAAATGAATGCATTTAAAAAGTATTTAAATATTTTCAATAACATCTATATTTAGATGAGATCTAGCAGGTTAAGCGTCAATGCCCACAATGCGGTTCACATAAACATGCATGCATACTGTTAAGAAAAAATTGGTCTAGGTTCAAATCTATTTCCTGAAGAACTGACTTCAGTAACACAATAAACAAACAGTGCAAACAAATCAGGCCACATGGGTAACAGGAAGTGAGCTGTGACCTTGAGCTTTATTTTGGTTGAGAATGAAAGCATACAAAATTAGCAGGTACACAAGTCTAAAAGGACAAAAAATAAGTGTCAGCTTCATGTGTTTTAAGTGTTGCAACACTACTTTTAGCTGAGCAGCATATGACGCATTGGCTGCGGAACAACTATTCTTTCACAATAGAAGAGCAGATTTTGTGTACGTGACTGTGGGTGTGATTGAATCTTCAGTGGAGCTCTGTTCCCAAATCTAGTCTTGGCATGCGAGCGTGTGTGTGCTCAGTTCTGCATGGGCACTCGTCCAAAGAGTGTCTCTAAAGACTCCCATTTGATTTGCAAATATAGTTCTCTGCGTCTCAATTCCTCTTAAGTATTTCAGCGTGTTGGGCGTGTATTTGCGTGTCGCTTGCTTTGCATTTCTCAGAACATAATCTTGCTTTCCTTCACTGAAAGCTTCTCCTCATATTACAGCCCCATGCCGGCAAGTGGGGTGGACAGACTGCTTTGTTGTGCGTGCAGCCAGTGTGGCAGACGGGCCACAGATTGGCCAGGTTTTCTGGAGCGGTGTGATTGATAGACTGACTGGCAGGACCCCCCTCTCTCTCCGAGCGGTGCCTGATGGGCAAGGACACACAGCTCTCCTCTGGCTGCCAACTTCCTGATGAGGGGAACCAACCGTGGCTCTTTCTCTGTCTCCGTGTCTCATTGCCCACGGCTTCCTGCCTTCAGCCAGATCCTCCTCACATGCTGTTGTCATCGTACCACCTCATACTACACAACCCTATTTCCTTCCTCTCCACCGCATCACTCTGTCTTTCCGCTGGATGTATTCTCACTGATTGCAGGCTTTATCTTACCTAAACGTGTTTTTCGACATGTGTAAATTCACATATTGCAGAGAGAGTAAAAATGTTGATGCACTGACAGAAAGAATCACTTAAAGAGTCACTTAAAAAACTCTTTTTTTTGTCAAGTACTTGGGAAATTTACAAACTCATAACTCCTGACAAATAGAGTAGAATTCAAATAAATTAAATTAAAAATAAAATAGCCTCGAGGTTAGCGCATCGACATATAGAGCAACTAAAACCCCCCTAAATATAACTAAAAAAAAAATAGTCAAACAAAGATTTTAACAATTTCTAGATAGCTTTATAGCTAATTGAAAATAAAAGAAAAGAAAAAAGAAAAGAAACCTTTCATGTACTGAGAGAAACAACAATTATAATGAAAATGTAAACACTTACTAGATACTATTTTGCTGCTTACATTAACTTTAATAAAATACAAAATTTAATAAAAAAAGCAATGTTAATGGTAAAAATATTATTTTTTGAACACAAAACTATCAAAACAATTAACATACCAATCAACAACAAAAATAGATTCATAAAAATGGATATTGTATAATTAAAATAAAATAATTCAATTCAATTTAACAAAATAATTTAATTAAATGACGATACAATTTTATCAGACGGTTATCGATTTAAAATTACTAATATCAGACAATAACTGATATCATGTGCACCCCTTATTAAAAATTTTAATTCAGGAGTTCACCTACCATCTAAAATATCTTCAGGAGGCCAGTTTAAAAACAATGGCTCTGCACCACAGATGCATTGCTGAGAGGTGTGTGTGCTTTCATTATAGGTGCAGAGCTGTAGCAGTTGCTGTCAACAGCTGTCTGAGAGCTCATTACCTGATCTCCCCCTTCTCTCCTTCCATTTTTCTACTTTTTATCCCTCCCTCTCATGCGCTTCATCCCAGGCCTGTAAAAAAAGAGGAGTCCTTCCTGTTGCAGTAAGGCCCTTTCTGAAAGGAAGCCCTGTGATAAAACTGGGCTGCCGTCCAAGAGATGGCTCAGTGCGAAAGACAAAAAGACAGAAAGACTTACATACAGCCCAGACTGGACAAGCCTGAAGGAATTTACACCCTCATGTCATAACCAGCACACAGGCACGAATACATACATGAACACATACAGTTATCGTTCTCAGTCATGGAGTCGGCCAGCAATAGGTCTTCGGTAGGTCAGCCCCATCATGCAAGGTGAGCAAAAGGGCAACAGGTATGAGCAGACTTAATGGCTGGATCTGTCTGAAAAGGTTAGTTCAGCATCTGTCATCATTTACTCACCATCAAGTCATTCCAAACCTGCACGACCGGAACAACAAAAGATTCAGTTGAAAAATCTCTCTGTCTTTTTGTGTCAGTGTGGTCTAGTGTTGTTTTGGTATCCATTAACTTTTTCGGTTTACGAAATGCTTTAAGTAGAAGAAGAAAGTAATAGAGGTTTGAAACAATGTGACGGGAAAATGGGGTCGCTTTGACTGCTGTTCTGTGAAATTGAGCCATTCCAATAGGAATCTGTACAACTAGGAGTTGCAAAATTCAAGTTTTGCTTATTTTCAAGTTGGTCGTGTGATTTTCCCACATTGACCAACAGGAAGTTGCTACTTTTAAAAAGTGACTTTTGTGTAGGAAATGCTTCCCACATCTCTACGCTGTTGACAACAGACAAAGGACCCTTTTGCCAGTAAAAATATGCTGCAGTTCTGCTAATATGGCCACACCACTAATATGGTCTATAATATGGCTAATATTTATAGTATGGCCACTCAACTATCCATTTAAAGTTAAACTACCCTCAATCTACAACATTTCATAGACCCGAGGCATCTCTGGATGAAGGTGAGCCAGCATTTGGCCTGAATGACCCCTGAATGAGTGGCACTAACACATCAATGGACTGAGAGAATCAATGGCCCACACTTGAGTCCTTCCTGGATTATAGGCAATCAGACACCCTCTCAACTACAGCTTACACTGCTCTCTCCATTACCAAAGACGTCTTTTTCTCTGGTCTGCTAACCAGAAGGTAGCTGGTTTAACTGCATTGATCTTCATTGGATGCCCTTGAGCAAGTCATTTACCCTTGGGTTGCTCCAGGGGCTTGTCTCTATAATAAATGTAATTTGCAATATGTAAGCTGCTCTAGATAAAAGCGTCCACTGAAAGACTATTTAATTAAAAATAAAGTTTTCAATTAGAAACACAAAATGGTTTTTATAGCCCAAAGCTATAGGGAAACCTCCACAAAGACCTTTTCAATTCCCTAGCGCTTTAGAAAGCCATCTAGAAACTAAAACCCACTATAGCACTTTACCTCAAGAAACGGTTCTGCAAAAGAACAATTCATGAGTTTATTGACAGAAAGCTTTTGTATAGTCCTAAACAAGTCCCATTTAGTAAACCGTTTAAGGGACTTGTGTCCTATCCCTCTAGTAGGACTCTATCCAAACTAGACAGTGAGGGGTAATCAGAGCACAAAGGCCGGGAATGAAGGCCTGATTCAGAGAAGACAGATTTCTGGTGTAGACATCCAAATTTGCAACTCCACTGAATCTCCAGCTCCCCCACCAGGCTTCATCTGTGCTGTCAGCCCCTGAGTGAGAGTGTCTCCTCTAATTCCTCTCCACTCCAATGGCTGGATACATCCTCCATGGACACAACCATTGATCAAGCCAACAGGCAGCGAGACAGCCTCATCTACCCATTATCTTTGATCTTCTGGTCCTCGCAGACTTCCTCTCACCATCTGTCTGCACTCACCTGCTTTAAGAAGGGCAACAAAGCTTGAGTCACTGCCTGAAGTGTCTCTCGTCTCTGGACTGGAGAGGGACTCTGAACCTTATTGCTTCCTTCCCCAAACAATAGAAACCGCAAAAGAAGAAGCAGCCGAACATTGAAGGCTGACACCTTAATTCAGCAAAATCAAGTGTGGGTCTGTTTGCTCGGATCTCATCTAACTGTCATTAGTTAGAAAGTGCACGTGCTCAAAGTAAAACATTGCTTTGCATAAGGAGAGAACCCAACAGAGTTGTGGCTTCCTGCTGTTTTTGTGATTTGTGGTTGATTGTGTATAGTAGCTGATGGTGTATAAATACCCGTTTTTTCGCTATCAGTTCAACGGCCTGGCACAGTTCTGTTCTTTCTAATGGCACAAGGGCAAGTCTGTGAGAAACTTCTGCTTTGACTATAGGGGAAATTACAATATGATGTGTGCTTACGCGAGTGGAATTTTTCACTTTAGTGTGGCATCACGCCTTCAGTGACTGCCCAAAATATTAGGGTGTGGATGGGCATGCTTCGTGGAAACTGGCAACTGCGTAGTTTCAAAACAATACTGAGTGTGGTTTGATGTACTCTCGTAACACCCAGAGAGCAACAGACAGAGCTCAGCCATGTAGGAAGTCACCTTGAGAGTCAAATCCAACCTCACTATACTGACTAAACCACAATACATTTTTATTTAGAGGCAACACAGATTTTCTAAACGGAGCGTAGACTAGCCAAACCATAGACACTATCCACCAGACAGACGGTGACATCCTTGCTCATTCTAAACACTGCGCTGAGTCTTCAGACAGCAGATGATCGTTTAAAAAGATGAATGTGTGGGGGTAAAGTACAGATGGTCTTCCCTAACAAGCATCCTTGGGCTCTTGTATCCATTCATCTTTTATGGCTGATTTAGGATGGCCTCTCACCTCCATCTGCATGTACACAAACAAATGTAAAATATTTGTACATTTTCATATTACATGACTTGTACTATTATTTTACTGTTAAGAAAATATACGTCTTTCTCCTTATAAAAAATATTTAAAAAATTCAAACACACACACACACACACATAAATGTATATGTGATGAGACAGGTAGAGGTTTTAACAAACCCTTTGTACTGTTTAGTAGTGCTCTCAAGCGATTAAATCACATCCAAAATAGGTTTTTCTTTATACAATATATGTATACTATGTATATTTATTATGTATATATAAATACAAAGACATGCATGTATATATTTAAGAAAAATGTTATGCTATTTATATAGAATATAAAATATAAGAATATCAATGTATATACATTTTCAAAATATATACTGTTTTTGTATTTATATATACATATTAAATATACACAGTACGCATACATATAATACGTAAACAAAAACTTTTATTTTGGATGCAATTAATTAAAATAATTTGACAGCACTACTATTTGATGTGTTGTCTCAAAAATATCAGAGGCAAAAGGGCAATTTATGTCATATATATATATGCATATATATATATATATATATATATATTCCTGAAGGTATGTTCAAAGCCAGTGAACTGGTTATTCACATTATGTAAAAGGTTAATATAACGGTGCAACTTCTCTTTGAAAGTTTTACCGCACAGACAGTTTCAGCATGCTAAACCACAGCACATGAAAACCAATACTAGCAATACCACTAAAATGGATGACTTGCTGACCATCCCTCCCCATCAAAAGTATCAAAAAGCATTCAGAAAACATGCACCAAATCTCGCTGCTAGTAATACAACACAATACCAGAATCAATGGCGTTTTCGCATTACAGTGAGCGCTAGTAACGACGGAGCCAAGCCGTCAGTCAACAACACACTGGTAACAGAACTTCTCCCCTCACACTGAGCTCACACATGGTTTCAGACTGACAAAGATCCTGCCAACGCCTTGCCCCCAGAGAGAAACTGCCAACCAGGCACTGGAGCTCTCAGTAAACATCCACTAAATCATCGGACAAAAGGGAGGTGATGGCCAAACTATGACAGCCATTGAGCCTCACCCAGGGTTTTCAATCCCATGATGCCTGGCCTTGTTTGTGTCTTTCAGAGACCCATGAAAGTGAAGTGGAAAGATTAGCTAATTAGCAATGCTTCCTGAATAGATGTGGGACAAATTTGGACTGTCCAATGAGTCTCTCGGCTTGCCTGTTGGGACGGTTCTGAAATCTACAACAAGGTGCAAAGAATTTGCCCTAACAGTCTGAACCTAACAGAGCCATCTGCATGTTTTAGTTCTATGAATTGCACTGTCTGATCATTTCACAGTCGGTCTAAGATTTGCCCATCCCTCAAGCGGTGCAAAACAGTCATTGTTGCTTTTCCATGAGGCAGATCTCTGTTATTTATGGTTCCTTGACCCTGTCGGTTATATTATAAACTGCCTAAACAGCAGAAAATGGATTCCAGCGGCAGACTGTGGAATTTCAGCGGCCGCGTCAGGCCCTCCTCTCTTGGGTTTGTCTTCGACTCCCTCTTAGAGTTCAATGGCCATCCATACACAGCTACTGAACTGCCTTTAAATCAGCAAAATGCACTGAAACACATGCGTTATTCGCAGATGCAAACACCCAAGACACAAGCACATAATTATGAGATTCGACATTTAATAAGCTTACCTTTTAGGGATGCATTGGATACATAAATGTGTATTCTTATTTTTACTATTTTTGTCATCATCTAATCCTTAATTTATCTTTAAAAGCATTAAAGGAATCATACAAAGGCAATTTTCCATAAGCTAATATGATTCTTTGGGGAAAGTTTGTAATATAGTTTGTTTTAAAATTTCTCAAAAATAGTGTAAAAAACACTAATTACCCTGTCAAAAACAGCTCTTTAGAAATCACTCTGTTCTGTGTACTTCCCCTTTAAATCTTCACGAGCTTCGCTGACCCCGCCCCTATTTTCCGAGGCGCTCTCAGAGGATCTTTTTTAGCCGTGTTCATAGTGAAACTTGCTAATTAGCACATTATTAGGAAAGGCCATTTGCAAAGATTCATTAAAAGACATACTCACTGCTTCTGCAGGTGAGGCTGGATCATGAATGATTCTCGCGAACATAAACGTATTTCAGTTGATCAAGGGCGCATTTCCCTTCAGAACCAAACGTAACATTACTCCTCTGTGTCTTCAGTCACTCAGATGTTGGGAGTAAATCACTACTGCTCTGTTCATTAATACATTCAACAACAAAACACTTCAATCTCTTAGGATTCTTGCTTGTCTCTGCGTCTGGTTCTGATGATGGCTCACTCAGGGCGGGTCAGAGGTATGACACCAGTTCAGTCTGTGTGACACGCTGCTGTCAATCAACTATTGTGGGAGTGGCCTCTGTCTGTGTGACGTCACACTTACATGCATTTGAGAATGGCCTGATTTCAGAAGGGGCAACTTATTTTTATTAAATTAAAACAAAACTTGTGGATCTTTATCATTGTAGGGTGGTTGTGTACACATTCCCAACACACATTTCAGTCCAAACAGCCTGTAAAAGTGCATTTGGCACCAGATGACCCCTTTAATAACACTTTAGTAAAAATATCACTTTATATTATATTTTGATGACTAAATTGGCTTGTAACATCCAAAACGATTGATTTTAGTGTTGCGTATTTAATTTATTTAGACAAAATATAATGACATTTCATCCGTTCATAAGTTATCGGCTATAACATGGAAATAATTATAGGCTTATCAGTCAGAATTTTAATATCAGTGCATCCTTAATTTTTTTATCGGCTGACAACCCAAATGCCCTTGCTATGAAGTACAAGATTGAAGAGCACAAGTTATAAGAAGTAAAAATAACATTAACACGGTATCTCTCTTTTGTTGGACTGGCATGAAAACAGTGTGAATCACGGGCAATCACTTTTCCTCTGAAATACACACACTGAGAAACACACACTCTCACTAGCATCGAATCAATCAAGTATCGTTTTTTATTCCCCTCCCTTGTCGAGCACTCTAATCTTTTAATTGAATCTTTTTGTAATTATAACGAAATAATTGAGGACTTCCATTAAAACAAAAAATGAGATCGGGCTGCATGTGACAGCGGACACAGGAAGCCCTCATTTCCCTGTCTTTCACGCAGGGCTCTGTTTCAGAGAGCTTATCAGACTCTGATGTGGACAGCACACTTTGCAGAAAACAATGGCGTGTGTGTATGAGCCCAAAAGATCAGGACAGGAAGAAGATCCTGGATTCTAGTACTTATTTTAATGCAGCAAAAACCCATCATTTATTCCCAAAAACGTACACGAAAACTTTCTAAAGGTCTGACAAAGCTGTCAAATTGTACAATCATACATCATGAGCAACCTCTTAGCATGTAAAAAGGGAAACTAAGAGCAGTTCAGAGAAAAGTAACGTTATCTTTTTTATGTATGAATTACTAAATCACCTGCATGCTTCCTTTTTTGAAAATTATGGCTCAACAGAGCCATGATGCTACAAAGATTGCTCAATAAAAAAGCTCTTTCAGCTCTCTTCCTTTTCAGGGATGGAACAAGAGCAGCTCACATAGTCACAAGAGCTGACATTGGCCCGTGCAAAGCCTCTCCATAACCTCTGACATTGAATTTAAAAAAACTGCAAAGGTCTTGAACTGCTGCACATAAAAACAGGAAAGACTGGCCACACTGACAGTGGGCTGTGATTCTCTCGCTCTTCACCTCTAACAGGCAGCAGGGGGTTTGTGAATGGTGTAAGGGCAATGTAAATGAAGACCCTTCGTTGTCAGCGTGGTTTACTGTGTGGTTCAAGTTTCCTGTAAGTCAATACAAACCACAAAACTAGTACATTTTAATCACATGGTGAAAATAAAAGCGAAACATCTAAATGTAATCGAGTAGTGTACATTTTGCACGTCAAAACCACACAAGACGTTTAAACCTTTAGTACAGTGATATTGTGAAATATTACTACAATGTAAAACAACTGTTTTCTATATTATTATTTTTTTAAAATGCCATTTATTTATGTGATAGAAAAGCTGAATTTTCAACAGCCACATGAGCCTTTAGAAATCATTTGGTGCTTAAAAAACATTCATTTTTAACAGAAGTTTATGGAAACTGGGATTACTCTTTTTTAATATTCATGCTGAATCACTTTTTCACTTACTGTCACTTTTGTTCATTTTAATGCATCCTTGTATGTATAAATACACATTTATGTGTGTGTATATATATATATAAACCCTAGACTTTTTTACCATTGGGTTAGTCACATGACCAGCACAATCCAAAAGTTCATGAGGACATCAGGCAGAAAAAGACATCGCTTTGCCTAAAGCTAAGTACAACCAAAATGTACCAGATGCAGAAAAACAATTTTTATGGGAAGGAAACTTTCTTACTATATAGTGCTAAATAAAAAGGGGGCAAAATCTCCCAGAAAGTCATGGTGTTAATGTTGCTGACACAGGTTCGAGTCTTGACCTGAAGTGTGTCCCCACCCCCTCTTTGCTGCTCTCTAATCAAATAAAGACACAAAAAGCTGAAACTTTAAGAGACAGTGAGACAAATTTAACACTTGGAGACGTTGACCCACAATGCATTGCAGCTAGTCTGCCTTTAAAGAAAAACTGGCCTAAACACTGATTAAACTTCTAAACGTTTAAGAGGACAAACAACTGTGTATCCTGTGGTCGGATAGCCCAGTCTTGTTTACAGAGGTTACTGGGCACGGTGGCTTGTAACATAACACCACTCCTGTTCTTCCCTGAGGGCAGTGGGATCTGTCCGATTGCCTCTCGATCTCCGCTATTTCCTGGAACCAGGAAGGAACAGAATTCGAGAAGCAGCGGCGGTGCAATCAGAGGACTCGTTTTCCAACATGGGCCCTGATGGTGTGCTTGTGTAGCGTTGGTGAGACATGACTGATTAAATAAACAGATTTCATCTTGTTATCATCAGGGCCCTGGCCAAGGAGAAGAGGCATTATGGACCTCCCTCCCTCCCCTCCCCTCCGGGTCGAGCTCAGACAGGGCATCTGTCTTCATTAAAGAGAACCCAGTGTGGCTGACAGCCACTGAAACGTTGGTGTCTTTCACGATTAATGAAGACAGATGAGTCGCCCTCAGAGGCCGAGAAGGAGGAACAAAAAGCAGAAGCTTCAACAAATACAAATGGAAAACAGCAAGAGCGCCGTGCATTTTGGGAAAAGGGTTACAGGGATGTTTACCCAACTGGACATTTGAGTTTTTTTCTCTCATCAAGTTCAGACTGATCCCTTAAGAAAACGGACCAGAGTTTTGTCTATGATTGTTTTTAAAGCCAAAGGCTGTCTAAGTTCTGGAATGGAGGAAGGAAAAATAAAATGGGTGAAACAGAGGGAGAAAATCGAAAAGCAGTCCAGGTCTCTTAGCGAACTTTTCTCTCTCAGTGTATTATTTACGCCAATTCTTTACTATTTATTTAATGCCGTCTGCAATTTGGCTCCTGTCACAGTCTAATCACCCAATCCGTTTTCCAAATCCAGTTTCATCAGTGACACATACTTGAGTAATGTCCCTCTCATTTTTTCACTTTTACGCTTGTTTGATGCTGTTGTGTGGGCCGAGCTGTGGTCGGGCATGCTGGGATACCAGAGCTGTCAGGCACAATTGTGAAGTGAAGAAGACAAATGCAATCTGCATGACTGAAATTATAGCACAGTGTCAGGTTCCCCCCCACCCACTTCTCTCTCTCTCCCTCTCTTTCTCAAACACTCTCTCTTTCATCTCTCCCTCTCACATTACTTCCTTTCTGTTTAACTTTTCATCAACCGACAAGGTCAAAAACCAGGTTACCCACACCGGCGGTGAAACCAGACTCTGTTCGTGACAATCGACTCAAAACGGCATCTCCGAAACACACAAATGCAGCTAGAGTGGTTCATTTGGCACAGAACGTCCCGTGGTCAACGGGAGGCCCCTTTAAAAGAATAAGAAAAGCCACTTACAGCGAACGCTGGCCGTCCCTGTCCAACCAAAAGGGTCCAGTCCTGCGTAGTAGGGGCTTGCCTTCCGAAGCATGCATGCACCCCGGTTGGTGACATCGTAGAGTTGGCGGGGACCCATGCCCAGAGCCTCCATACAGTCGAACATGCTGCGTCCCCGTCGCCCACCCGCCTCCGAACGCCTCGCGTCACCAAAAAAAACAATAACACCACCCGCAGCTACGACAGCGCTAAATCCCCTGCTGGAATTCCTCTAGTCAGGATATACGTGCTGCCTGATCCCGCTGCTTTTGCTCTTGTAAGCGCTTCCTCTCTCTCTCTCTGTCACGCTGCTTGTTTCTCTTTCCCTCTCCGGCTGATCTGCGGTGCTGGTTGCTCGGGGTGAGCTGCTCCTAGCGTGTTGTAACAGACCTAAATAACAGCCCCACATAGCACTCGCGGCTCTCAAACACACTGGAGCGAACCAACTGCCTCAGTCCTGCGCACACAGAGGGGGGTGGAGAGAGAGAGAGAGAGAGAGAGAGGCTGATCGAGAAGGGGGGGAGAGATAGAGAGAGAGGGTTAAGCAAGAGAGAGAAAGAGAGAGAGAGAGAGAGAGAGAGGGCCACAGGGAGGGGCCACAGTGTGTATTTGTGTGTTTGCATTGCCAGCTCTGATCTGGTTAGAGGACAAACTTTTATTTGATTCTCTCTGGCCTCTTTTTGTCTCTTTTGTGATTCATATTTCAGCACGCACTGCACACAAACACGCTTTCTCGCATTGCGCACCTCCCCCTTTTTTCCCTTGCAGTACATATGAGAACCCCCCATACACACACACCCTCCCGAACCCGTCCCTCAGCTCCGTCTCTAATCATAACCACATTAAAGTCCAGAGCGAGCGAGCAAAAGAGAGAGAGAGGGAGAGCATTGTGCAAGCAGCAGATGCCAGGGCAAAATTCTCGCCTTTGTCTCCACAAAAACAGAGTAAATGACTGATGGCCGCTGCTGTCTCTAGCTCATTAAGTATGTGGCGAATATTCAAAGCCCCCTCTGGCCCTCATAGAAGCTTTTTAAAAGAGGAACTTTATTCAGTGGCGTGGGGAGAATCCATGCGCTAGAGGACGCCAAGCAGGAGACCAACAGGAAGATGAACTTGGGAAGGAATGTCAGGGCTTGTCTTCACACTTGCGACCAAGACATGATGGATTTGAGTCCTTTCCCATGGACTACAGTCAGATTTCATTTGACGTGCATGAAAATGAGGCGGTGAGGGGTAGAAGCGCCCGCTCATTTAAATGTAAGACTGATGTGTACGCTAAAGACATTGAAAATGTGTACTTTTAAATATGCATTCAGAGGATTAAAAAAACAGGAAGCAAGAGTTGTGGAAATTAAGACATGATCAGGCCCAGAGGGAAATCTGTGGACTTGACAGCATTATCAAATTAGTCAAATATTTATTAAACAAGCATGCAATCTGATTCTAATTGGTAATTCTAATGAGCTCTCTGCAGAGTTCTGCTCAGCTTCTAAATGCGTGTCTGGATATAATCTAGGACCTTGAATGGATTGTACATCGATCTCTCAAAGCCTCATTATCATTTACAAGTAATAAAATATGACGTCTACCCTGACAACAGTCTACCGGTTTAGCAGCACAGCCACAAATTTAGAGACAACCAGGTGACTGTATCTTTTTGTCAAACAACCCTAGCTGATTTTCTTTCCTGCCCCAAAAAACATAAATAAATGAATAAATAAGTGAACAAAAAACATATTAAAATAATATTTAAAAATCATACTTTTACATACATACTTTTTTCCAAATAACTTTAATATTTTGTAATTTAAAATACATTTATGTATGTATGTACAAAATGTATCAATTTATAATTCAAAATTAATAGAATTAATATAAATAATAATAATAAATAATAAACAAATTATAAATATGATTTATATATGTAAATAAATTAAATATTAAATTAAATTCAACGTATTAATTAAAATGTACCTCTGTTCGTCCCAGTCTTGTTTTCATTCAAGTACAACTGCTTGTAGCATCTATACAGACTATTGAGACTACCCACACTATTTTGACTAATGACCTTTTTTCCATGACCTTTCAAGCTGTTCAAAATCCTCTCACAGAGATTGCTACAATAGATTTCCATTTGTATGTCAAATACCAGAAGTAAGCAATTATACATATTGATAAGAGAAACTAATGGTGATTTAGTGGCGATATCCAGCTGAGGCAATACCTCAAAGCAGAGCACAACAGGAAACATGTATTTTTAATCATTTCCAAAACCTTTCCAGGTATGGGATTGAAACTTCTCTGAATTTGTTCAGGTTTTCAAAACCATGACCATTGGGTTTGGAGTTCAAGTACTAGACCAAGTAACAAGCAGCTCAGAGACTACCAGTTGATTCTTTCCAGTAAACCTCACAAACCTGGTTGTCACAAATTAGACCTCCTACCCATAATAAGCCACATATATCTCCGCCACACACAAGCAATCAGTATTACGACCCACCCAAAAAGAAAAAAAACCCCAATGAAATAAATAGCTCTGCCAGTGTCAGTGCCAATGGCTTTCAATAAGTGAACAGCTGGGGAGTGGACGGAGACATACCAGGGTTCAAGTCAAGCAAACAGCTGAACACAATGCCAGGAGCAACAGAGGTGCCTGCGTCTCGGCCTTGCCTCATCCATCTTCACCCCCTCCCGACCCCTGTCGTCCCGCTGGTAGTGGTACGGCCCGACCGCCTAAGAAAAGACACCATTTCCTGTCAATCTGCGCTGCTGGTCTGTCTCTCCATAAACACATACTGCCCTTCCTTCCAAATACACTCACAATCTCCCACTCTGCGGCGTTCTGCTTTTCATTTTCCCAAACCCCCTTTGCTTTTTCACACTTCCAAAGAAACAAAGAGTCCTTCTCCGAGCACGTCGGGGCATGCGCTGAGAATGGTATTCATTAGGCTGTTTATTGATCTTGTGGCTCTTGACTTTGTTATGGTTCTCATTTATTTTCTTTAGGCGACCCTCATAGACAGAGACAGGAAGAAAGAGTGAGAGAGAGAGCAGAGAAGAGAGAGAGGAGAGTATGAGTGGGGGAGAAAGAGAGAGCGAGAGAGTAGGACACTTTAATGGGCCTTTTGTTTGAGCAGACAGTAAAGTACATCAATTGTAACAGTGAGGTTGTTCGTTTAATTGTTGTGTCATAAAGGCTGAGGGTGACAAAAGAACTAACAAAAGAACAGATCAAAAAGTACAATGGTGGAAGGAGGAAGCTGTAAGTATTTTTAACCTGGAGCCAAACTTGGGAGTAAAATATCAAATAAACTTAAAAAGGGTATGTTAACTGCACAAGGATTTGAAACTTTAGAAGGGTTTTTTTCACTATTAACATTACCTTGAGCACAAGATTTCTTGAGGTTTATCAAGAAACACTTCTCTATTCTAAAGAATTCTTTACTGTTCAAGGTAGGTACATTTTTAATAATGTTTTTGAAAGAAGTCTCTTCTGCTCACCAAGATTTCATTTTCATTAATACAGTTTAAAAATTCTATATTATTATTTATTTTTGTGATGCATTTTTCAGGATTCGATGAATAGAAAAATCTAATAAACGTCTTTGCCATGACTTCTGATCAATGCAATGTGTCCTTGCTGAACAAAAGTATTAATTTATTTAAAAACAATATTGTATCCAATATATATCCATATATAGAACTTTAACATTTATTTATCTTTCCTACAAAAATGAATTGTCTAAAAAAATATATTGAATATTAAATAAATATGAAAAATAGCTTAAAAATAAATATATGTCATTAATACTAACAGTGTTGTTTTTCAATTTTGTTTTAAGGATATTTACATATTTTGTTTTTCAAAAACAAAAATCCTAATGATCTTTTTTTTTTGCTTTGCGATACTACTTTCAAATCCTCATTTTTCAAAAGGATGTAAAGAATAAAGCATTTACCAAAACAATCAGTCTGATATATTTGTGTGTAGATCCTGATGACCGTAAACCATTTTTACAGACTTTACTTTAACTCTCTTTCATCTCCGTTCCCAACTGTTTCCACAGCTACACTCTTGCTCTTGAAATCTGATTTTGCTGTAACTGCTTATATAGTTGGTTCTTGTCTGGTAAATTGATTGTTTTTTCCTTCATGGATAAAAAGTGCCTGCACATTGTCATTCAGAGACAGAAACTGCTCTAACTCTGCAATTTCTTCTCTCCCGCTGAAAATCTTTTGTTAGAAACTGTTTCGTGTAGTCTGAGGGTGAAAAAAAAAAGTTGACTTGGACATTTAATCCAACTTCATAGTGCTGACCCAAGTTCCTCCCCCTCCCTTCCCCAGCCAAGGAGGTTGAACTCCAGAAGAAATCCCCACTGGGCCACTAACTTTCCCCCAACTTATCCTGCTCTCCCTCCCTCTCTTTCTCTCTCTCTGGTGCTCAAGCTATTCTCCATCACTCTCCACCACCTCTGCTTCACTCCCTCGTTTTCCCTCGTTTTCCTTCTGTTTTCAAACTTATACTCGTCTAAGCCTGCAACAGTTTTTAAACAACCCAGAGGAACATCTTTAAAGACAGTTTTGTTTTCGCTCTGTCGTAAAGGCCAGGCTCTTTCATACTTTGCTCTCTCTCTCTCTTGCGCTTTTCCCTCCTTCCTGTCATGTGACAAAACTCCAATGACAAACAGACCCAGAACTGCTGGAAATCTATCTCACTTAGCTGGCTCCCTGTCATCTCTGCTTTCCAGGCCAGACGAGCCGCACCAGATGAGCCGATGTCAGGCGTCCAGTCACCGAGCCGAGCCTCAGAATCAGGTTTAACTGCAGCATGACTCACTGATGTGGACCTCAGATAGCAGACACAATGCGTTAGAGATATTAGCTAGGAGTGGTTTGCCTGTGTGTGGCCTCAAAAGAATGAAAAAAAATCACAAAGAAGATCTCTTTAATATTTCAACTGCATCGATGAGATTAAATGATGACAAACAAATACTTTTTTTTCTAAGTCGTCCACTTCTCAGATTATTATTCGGAGGGGGAAAAAAAACATTGAAAACTTTGCATTTCTAAAGTAGGACATCTGAAACAGGAATAGCTCATCCAAAAATAAAAATTGTGTCATCATTTACCTATCCTGATGTCATTCCAAACCTGTATGACTCATATCAGAAATAAACGAAAATATGTAAAAAATGTCCATACTATAAAAGTTTCGAAGCAGCTTCCAAGTAATATAGAAGAAAATAACAGTATTAATGCTGCATACTTCTTAAATTAATTAAAGTTTAGCTTCAAATAAGAAAAATAGCTTAAATCCCAAATATATATATATATATATATATATATATATATATATATTTTTTTTTTTTTTTAAATAATATAGCTGTGTATATTTATAATGTATATATAAATACATGTACAGTACATATTTTGAAAATATTTACATGTAGGCCTATATACATTTATATTCTTATATTTTATATAATATTTTAAATATATACATGCATATGTGTGTATTTATCTGTGCATAATAAATATGTAAACACTGTATACACACATATATTACGTAAACAAAACAGTTCTTTTGGATGCAATTAATCACAAGTAATCGTTGTAAATAAAGATTACTAGAACATTTTTATGTTTCACCATATAGAAAACACTATTTCAGTCAAAATTTCAAATTTGATTCACTGTTATTTGCCATTTCTTTTTAATCATTTATAAAATTTAGAACTTTCTGAGTTGAAAATCATTTCACCACTTCTATTCTATTTCAGTTCAGTTCAGTTATTTCAGCTGTACTTTATAATACTCATCTCAGCATAGGTCATGTTTTATTACTGCAGCCTAATCAATCATAGTACTGAATATTCAATGTCTTTTAAACCAGTATTAAAATTTAAGCTATCTTTTCTGTGTGTTTCACAGAAGAAATCAAATAGCTTTGGAATTAGTAAATGATGACAGAATATTCATTTTTGGCTGAACTGCCTTTTAAATGAAACTCCATTATGTCTCCTGAGCTATGAAAGAGCAACCTCAGAGCAAGAAAATTTCCCCTGGGGCCTGAAATGTTTATAGGCAGGATTGATTGAGCATGCATTGCCTATTCTGCTAGTTTTTAGATCTATGCACCATGTTACAGAGCTCAGGAAGTTTGTGCAGACTGTAAGCAGCAGAGAGTCATGTGTTTCTGTGTGCGTGGATATGTCCAGACAGATTGCCGGTGATGACAGAGACACAGAACACCACTTCATTTCAGCTCTGTCTGCTTGCACACGCCTCAGATTACTACAACTAGTCCTTGTAGCTCCCTCAGGGAACACTCAGATGTTGACACACATACACATACCATTCAAACACACATTTTCAGTCATGAAACACACACCTTTAGCACACACTAAACAGTCTGCAAAGCTCGAACTCAACAGCACATCTTACCCAAAAATATGCATGTTTAAACACACTGACACATTCCAGAATTCCCTACATATGAATTGCAACTGTAACTGTAGCTGCCAATACCTGTTCAGAGAAACAATTAGGTTGAATTAGCCAAGTTACCAACATAACTACATTATCAGTAAGGTGATAATAGCTTCAAAATTCATAAACAAGAGTAATAATAATAATAATAAAATAATATATATTAAATAAATATATAAATATTAATTAATATTAATACAGCGTTAATATATTAAATATATATTAAATATTTTGTAAAAGAATTTTTGTAAAACAAATATATATAGATATAATAAATAGCATATAAATTAAAAACAAATGTTTCAGATTTTATATTTATTTACTTATAATAAATACATTTATAAATAAAAGTTTAAAAACGAATAATGAAAAAAAAAGTTAACTATTAAATAACTATTCAAACAAATAAATTTTTTCATTTTGTAAAATAATTAATAAATTCTATAGATAAAATAAAAAATACTTAAAATACATAAAATATGTATATATTAGTATATATATATATATATTAGTATAATACAAGTTATATTAGTAAATACAATTTATTTAAAAACAATACATTTATTAAATACAAATAATTAAGCTTAAAAAGCATTAAAATTACAATTAAATCAAATACAAATTGTAATTTGGTAAAATAATTTTTAAAAGTACATAAATAAAATAAAAAATACATTAAAATACAAATATTTAAAATTGTTTTTAAATTAATACATTTATTAAAATATAAATAAATAATAGTTCCAAAACTATTAAATAAACTGAATGTAATTTTGTAAAATAAAAAAATAAAAACAATTACAAAAAAAGAATAATTTTTACAAAAAATAAGCAAGCAACTAAAATCTATATGTTATAAATCTATATGTATATTTATATACACAGATGAGGTAATATTTACAAGGATTAATCACACAGTTAGAAAATGTGATTTCTTGTTAAACCTGTTTATTCACGTTACATGTAAATGAATGGCCTCAAAAACTAGTCATTTAAGAAGTAACCGTTTCAAAATCATAAGCCTCTTGAGGTTTAAAGAATCTTCACCAACACCGCATCACTCCCATCCCAAAACTCCCACCCCAGCACCACCGCTCGGACATTCATCACGCCGTCCACCTCGAGCAACATCGTACACATGTTTGGCTCAGAGGAGACATGTAATCTTATCCTGACATCTTACTCGTACACACAATACATCTCCCCGAGAGTCTGGAAGTGTCACTTGAAGACTAGACCAGAGGGGAAAACAGAGCAAGAAGACAGGCTGTTCCAGTCCTCACTTGGCCTCCTCGTGTTCTGCACCGCATAAAAAAGAAACAGTAAAACTTTTCACCAACTTATCAAACTTGGCCATCTCTCAAACATGCCTTCGCTCTATCCCCGTGCCTGTGTATCTCTCTCTCACCCCCCACCGTTTCACTCTCTCTCTCTGCATGCCAGTATTCCTGCTTCTTTAGTGTTCTCATGACTTTTGACATGAAGCATTCAAAACTGGAAACCACATGTTTTGTAGTTATGATCTTGACTGACAAAAAGTTACCCATTCCTCCCCTTAAAGTCGAGACCACGCCCCTTCTTCGATCTACTAGGAAGCCCCTCCCATTCCCTGTCGCCATGGCAGAATCCTCATACTGCACGTGCCCGGTCTTGCCTGTCGCGAACAGTGAAGCTCCGCCCCCTTCTCAACGCTCTTTATCTTCATCTGTCATCATGCTAACACGCCAGTGCACTCTTTACCTTTCAGTGCTCGCTCACATGCTCTACCTCATCCTGACACACCGTCTCTCACCTCCGCTATAGTCTGTCCGCCTGGCACGGCGGGATCAAGGAAGGAAATCCACATAGGCGTGGAGGAGTACAGAAGGTAGCAGAGGGGAGGGAAGTAATCCGCTGGATTTCAGGGATAGAGTCAGTCGAGCTGAGATTCCATTTGTGAACACTTTGCAAAATTCCCAAACTGAGCTCTTAATGACCTGGCAGAGTGAGGCCAGTCCTGACTCTGTCTCCCACTCGGACTGCGGTTACGCCAACTCTCTGAAAAACAGACAAGTGTGGGAGTCGCTTGTGGCCAAAATATTAACAAAGACTTTATGAATTCCCTTATACACAAAGGGCCCAGCTTTGAATATGTGATTTCAGCAATATGGATAACATAAAAAGCAGAACAATCCTCTATCGATGACAGCCAGCAAAGCACTGTAAGAGCACTCTGCAAACAGCGTCGCAAAATGAATTGACACGATTTATTCTTTAATGCACATTTCGGTCATGTACTGTATATACACTACATTTCAACAGTATGGGATCAATATGATTTTTTATGTTTTTTAACCTATCAAGGCTGTATTTTTATTTATTTTTTTACAAATACAAAAAATAATAATTTTGTGAAATATTATTGAAATTTAAAATAACCTTTTTTTATATAACTTTAAAATATTTTAGCATCTTAACTTCTGTCTCGTATGTTCCTTCAGAAATCATTCTAATACGGTGATTTCAAATCAGTGGTAGAAACTGTTGTACTGTTCAATATTTTTGGGACCTTTGATACTTTTTTCAGGATTCTTTGATAAGTAAAAAGAAAAAAATAGTAATTTTATGTTGCAATATACACTACTATTCAAGATTTTGGGGTCAGTGTGTTTTGTTTTAAGAAATTAATACTTTTATTCGGCAGGGATATGTTAAATGGGAAAAAGTTATAGTAAAGACCTGTATTGTTAGAAAATTTTGTTATTTAGAATAAATGTCTTTTATCAAAGAATCAAGGGGTTCCAAAAAACACAACATTTTCAACACTGATAATAAATCAGCGTATTAGAATGATTATTGTTTGTTCACCCATGCTTTTCCACTCAATATTCAAAACTGTAATTTTATGGCAAGTTACTGTTAATGTAATAAAAAATTAATTCATTTAATTTAGTCTTTTTAACACTGTATAAAATAAGACTTGCTTTTAGAAAATAAAATTAATATTTAAATTATAATCTTTTTTGTTTTACCGCACTGGTAGATTTTAATATATAAAAAGGTGAAAAACGTGTGTATAAAAGTGTATAAACACAAATGTACAATATGCTAGATCAGCAAGACAAAATATACTAGATAACATCTGTGAAATCACAGCTTTTTATAATTTTTTATATAGCTTAAGTGGAAAACAAGGCATAAATATTCATTAATAATATTATTTTTACAGGTAATAATAATGGATAAAGAAATGCTACCATTGGGATACATTGAGATGCTGTTGTGGGTGACCTTGACCTTCCTCAGACGTGAGTGTGTCAGTTGTGTTAATGAAGGGGAGTAACTGCACACGATCAACTGCTAACTTTTATTCACTTCTGGCTCCATTCTGGTACAAAACACCCACTGCTCATGATCCAATCAGTTCCCACTGGATAAAATCAACTCCTGGCCTACATTTTTTCCACTTTGAATATTTTGTTTCAATCAGAAAGTATGCCATATTAAGAAAGCATAATGTGTTCTCGAATAGAATTTGATGTTGATCACTGGCCAAGTTCATCTGCTTTCAGCCAAACTGCTTCCAGACTGTAGAACTCAAACCATCAAACAACAAGTAACAACTTATTGGAAATTGCACAATTGCGGAATATTAAGATCCGTAGATAACTGATTCATCCACCAGAAGGTCTCTGACTGTTTACAGTAGAAGTTAGTGCTGGTGGTGATGAGTGACAGAACAGAGACGAACCTGGCGGAAAAAGCAGAGGTGGAGATGAAAGATGGTGGAATCTCTGAGGAAATGGAGAAGTGTTCAGACGTATACATTGCTCTCATTTCAATTTGATCCCTCTTGCGCATGCCAGCTGCAAAGGAAAGCCAACACTTCGACGGGAAAATGTTTCTGTAAATAAATAATCAGATATAATGTGGTGCTTGTGCCTTGACACAGGCCTGTTATTTTCCTCTTTTAAAAACATATTTCCCTTTCCGTGATCCTTTATTCTATGCGTGTTCACTCTGTAGAAATCATAACTGTTAAGTTTTTCCCATAACACCTCTAGTGAAAAATAATTGTACCAATTTATTTCATTCTAAGTATACAACAAATACACTTACACATTTATGTACTTGATAAAATACCCTGCAGTACATTTAATATAGGTATAATTAAACTGATTTTGTGCTTAATGCACTTTAATTGTGTGAAAGTAGTGCTGAAGTCCAACTAAAGATAACCGGAAGTCTGATTGTGCTATTTTAAATATACTTAACTTAATCTTAAAGATGAAGCACTCCAAATAAAGTTTAAATATAATTTAATACTGTCAAACGATTAATCGTGATGCAATTAATTAACACATGCAACACATGCAAAAATCAAAAAAAGTTTAACACGTTAATATTTTTGAATGCGAATGAATCATTTGATAAGGTTTGACTAAAACTCCTTTCTGTCATCACAGCGCATAAGGTTATTTATCATCATTATTATTATAATTATGTGTTAAGAGTATAGCGAAGTCCAGTGTTGCCAGGGTCACAGTGTTTTGTTTTTTTTTTGGGTGGGGGGTGGGGGGTTGCTCTTATAAATATACCGCAGCCACCCAAAATGTATATAGACAAATAACTTGTACAGCCATACAAAAAAGCTATAAATAGCATACTTAAACTACAGAAAAGACCAAATTCTACATGTGATCCCAAAAAAAGGAAGTTACTACAAACACTTGATGGTGGTTTAAATTGAGTTGAGAGTAAAAGTGTACTATTAATCTCATAATTGTCTAATGCAGCTGCAGAACAGGCACAGTTCTTCTTCATAACCTGCTTTGCCATAATACTGCACGAAGGTCACAAGAAAATGTTTTGTTGTATTTATTTAGAAATAGTTTTGATAATAGTTGGGTATAAGTTTACTGGGATTGAAACAATGTGGCTTGGTAAATTTTGTATTGGCAGTATAAAGGCTGATAATAGCTGGATACTAAATATGACTTTTTACTATAGATTATAATCATTAATTAATATTGATTAATTTATTAATTGATATGTTTATTTAATTGAAAATGTTGAAAAAGGCTTATTTCTTTGGTTAAATTTGTTGTTTTAATGAAATTATTATTTTCTTTTAATCTTTCTTTCTTTTTATCTTTTGCTAAGTCAGTATAAAAATCAAAACCCAGTAATGTAATAATGCTAGAATTACAACAAACAAAGCTAATGGAAAATACACCTTTCATTTACAGTATACACACACCTTGTTTTAGCGCAGTGCTTGTTGGTTGTTACAAAATCTACAGCAGTCAACATTTGAAATGAATCAAAACCTTTCATCACAGATGGCCTAAGACCTAATACCAAAATGCATTTTTGAACAACTTCAAATGTTGACCCCAATACACTGCAAGGGAGTTGCACAACATTCAATACATCTCACTTTGGTACAAAAAGAAGTAAACCATAAAACATTCATTTGTTAATCAGATGGATTTTTTTAAATGTTTAAATCAAGACCATTACTTGAAAGGCATATATATTAATTTAAAAATGCACTCAAAGCATCTGTGACTGCTTAAAATCCTCAAACTTCTGCGATCATCACGTCACTAATTGCTGTAGTCGCAATAATAGTCTTGATTATGTATTTGATTTATTGCGCAGCTTCAAAATCAGTCCTCATCATATGATGTTTCATTCTAACATCTCGCAGAGCTTTTAAATCCTTTTGCATTATGCAAAAATGTGTTACCAGATATGGTCTCAATTATATAACCCTGCAGCAAGTAGGCTGCACATATTTATGCCTTTACTGTGTGAAAGTGTGTGATTGTACTGATTCATTCCTGTGGGGGCAGCGAACAACAAAATGTTTGCCTTTCTCTTGATGACAAGCTGGAACAAGCACGCTGTTCTGTTTTATACACTACAAATGCCTTCACACAACAGCTTGGCCCCAGTCACAACAATAAAGACTCCAGATCGCAAGCCAAAAAGGGAACTAATATCATTGATATGTGCGGTCAAAGCGCGCGAGAGACAGCTGGACCGTGCATGGCCCTAGCAGGACTATTAGATTAGAGACACACGGTCTCCGTCTGGTTAAAGGAAATGACCAAGCAGCCTTTCAAAACATCCCTCTTGGCGGCTTGGAGTGAGGCCTCCTCCCCTGATTGGTAAAAGGTTTCAGGAACGTTTGAGGGCTCAGCTGAGATGCTATCACACGGTAAGTGCTGGTAATGGGCTTCCAACTGTTTGTTTGAAGAGCTCTGATAATGACAGGGATCAACTGATAACGGCTTCTGCACGCCGGCACGTAAGACTCCCACGCGGAGCCTCACACACAGTGACCGGTGGCCCCACGTGCACAGCTGCTTTACATACATAGTGTCAGAGCAACAGCTGAGCTCTGCCGATGGAGGTTTTACACGCAAAAGCTTCGAATAGGGTAGCAGTGCAGGGATAAAAAAAAAAAAACTATTTTTAAAACCAACAAATAAGTGTGTATCTGAATTACTAGTCAACCACTAGGCAATCAGTCTTAAGAAAGCCCTTTAGGCTGGTTTCACCTGACACCGACCGGATACCTGACCCTGACCCTGAACAGGCCCTGCAATACACGTAATTATTGACAAAGCTATAAGACCACAAAAAATGGAATAAAATAAACTTTAACTGAAAAAGAAACAAAACAAGACAAACACATATATATTACACACACACACACACACACACACACACACACACATACATACATACATACATACTGTACATACATGACAGTGACAAAAATACAACATGATAAAAATTAAATAAAAAAAAACACAATTCTGAAAATGTAAACAAATGTATAAAAAAATATAAACTCAATATATGTAACAATTTTATTTTTTTATTTTTTAATTTAGCATTGTTTTTGGATACACAAACAGCCAAAAGTAAAGCAAAAATTGTTTCCAGTTAAAACAATCAATAAAATTAGCTTTTTTAAAAAACTTTGCATTACCAGTTGCAAGTTAAAAACTGGATTTTAAATAGTATCATTTTAAATAATGCGAGGCTTGATAAATATACACAAACACACACAAGATCTAACCATAACTAAATAATATAAAAAAGAAAGAAATATATATATATATATATATATATATATATGTATGTTAATAAAAACTGCAATAATATTTCAATGATACTAATATAAAAAATATGCAATGCAATACAATACAAATAATAATACTGTCATGTTTTTGTATTTTGTGTGTGCCATTTGTATTATTTGCCTTTAGCGTTGCTTTTCCCTGCAGTCCACAGGCCTATTAGAGCAGTTGAGAAATGCAGATGTAAAGTTTCTGTTTTAATCAGCTTTAAGAATACAGAGTATGAGACCGATCCCGGGAAAGGTCTATGATTTTGTCTACATTACTGTACCTCAAATAGTAGAACATGCTAAGGTCATGAATTCCCTTACCTATACCTAAATGCAACGCAAGTCACTTTGTATACAAGCATCTGTCAAACGCATAAATCAAAGTACACACATCACTCACTTTACAATGCAATAAATTTGTAGAAAATTGTGAAAAGTGACTTGAAAAAACTAAAAGTGATGTGTCAGCTGTCAGTGTGTGACATCAACATTTTTAAGAGCACTGTGACAACTGCACATCTCTAAATTGACTGAACCCTTCAGCATATCTGCTTGAACACACCTATCTGAAGTAGGCCGAAACATGACTGTCTTCTCTGGGAAATTTTACACACCAGTCAAGGGAAGAATGCAGGACTAACAACGCAGACACACTTAAAGACAGGGCCTTCAGTATGTTGTGCCTTTATGAGTTGGGAATTTTCGCAGTCTAGCCAACAGACAGCTTTGACAACAATGAAAAGGCCTGTTAAACCAACTCCCGCAAAAAAAGCAAAAACAGCACCGGACTGGTTGCTCGTCTGCCTTTGTTTCCCCTCGTCTCAGAGCCAGGGATGAGAATGGCTCAGTAAAACAACTTGTGACATGCCTGTCTAACAAGAATGTCAAACGGCGTCCCCAAAAGCAAATTAGGGCCTCTGTGGTCTCGTCTCTCACCCAATTCCTGGCATTGCTCAGGGACCAATGTGCTTTTGGATATGCAAACAGCCAGAGCTTCCAGTTTTTAAAAAATGAGCTAAATTTGACTTTTAAAAAGTCAACATGAATTACCATTTACAATGTATTTTTACCGATTTCAATGTGAAACTGGATTTTTTTTAAAGGGTGGGACTTATGCTCACCAAGGCTGCATTTATTTGATCAGTAAAATTGTGAAATATTATTACCATTTAAAAACAGTTTTCTATTTTAATTTGTCCTGTCACATGATTAATTGCATCCAAAAATTAAAAAAACTAAAAAACGTTTTAAAAATTAAACGTTTGACAGCACTATTTTGAATATATTTTAAAATATAATATTTTTTGGCGATACAAAGCAAAATTTTCAGCATCGTTACTCCAGTCTTTAGTGTCACATGATCCTTCAAAAATCATTATAATGATGATTTGCTACAAATTAGTATCTATATTGAAAATGGAACTGCTCAAAATTTTTGTGAAAACCATGCAATATAATTTTCAGTTGAATAGAAAGTAAAAAAAAAAAAAGCATTTGTTTAAACTAGAAATGTTTGCTATAAATGTCTTTTATGTCACTATTGATTAATTTTATACATCCTTGTTGAATACATTTTTTAAAACATTTGGCGGGGGAAATCTTACTGACCCCAAACCTTGGAACAGTACTATAAATCATAACAGATTGAACATTTTTTTACTAAAACGATGCCATTTGGCCATTTGTTAACATTCTCCAATAGGTCGTGCGGAAAGGAAAAGAGTTTAAGGGGAAGGGCATGTTTTATCATTTTGACTAGAAAACGACTAGGAAAAAAACTGTAAGCAAAACAAAAATGTAAATAAGATGAATTCTAATTTCACGCTGACTTCAAAAGGATGTTAAAGCTAAAGCCGCAGCTGACAACACTAATCAACATCTGCCTCGTCAAGCTCCTCCGATCATCTCCCAGATTTTCAAACACTCATGTGACTTTTACAACACGTTTTCCACAAAGGCAATTTCGTATTCAGGCCGTCTGCATATGCGAGGAGAAATATGTTTCTCATTTTCAGGACCAGGAGACAGAGGAGACTTGTTTATTGTGTATCCGTCAGTGTGTTTTCACAGCAGGGTGTGTTCTTGGATTCCACCGCACCAGGACGTCATCCCCAGGTGCTTCCATCACCCCTCCCTCACTCTCTCTTTCTGCCTCTCTCTGTAAATACCTATTGGATTAGGTGGGCAGCTGTAGGAGGGGTGGGTACTGATTGACATCTAAAAGGCTGGAGTGTTGTTCAGACTTGCAAAGGAGTAAAAGCGGCACAGCAGGAGACGGCGAGTAGAGTATATCTGTGCATGTGTGTGTTTTGAGGAGGGGGAAAGCATAGTCTTCTGCTTTGTTCTTGCCATCCAAACCCATCCCAGATTCTCCCCTCAGGACTCGAGATGAGATTTCAGATGTCTGTGGCTTGTGTTTTCCCCAAAGCTACTGTCTAAACAAGAAAAATCCACAGACGGCTCGCATTCTTGCAACACATTATGAATCTAAAGAGCCAGTTATTGTACTACACCTTAGCTTTAAAAACAAAAACAGAGAATATCTCTTGATGAAAAACTGTGACAGCTGGTTCGAGAAACCCACTAATTTTCTGGAATGCTATAAAATGTAAAAACTTGATATATTAAAGCAGCAAAAAGTATTCCTGTGGAATAAAATGTCTGTTAAATGGCTCTTTTCCTCTCTCTCAGCCATCTGTTGTTTCTCTATCTTGTCTCGCATACGCTTTCCCTCTGCTGTCAGATGTAAAACAGCGCCCCCTGTGACACTAAAGCTAAAATGCTGAACTTTTTCTCTCTCTCTGAGGTCAAACACCTGCAAGAAATGCCCTTTTTCCAGGGAGCATGACTAGCTAGCTAGCAAACACTTGAAATAGTTAAGAACAATACAGTAAAATAGTCAGTTTGCAGTTTGCAACTCACAGCAAAACAAGCAAGATTCTTAAATTCCAATAATACTTATACTATACTTTACTCACTGCATGGCCTACTATTTTTACCAAATTTGCCGCATCCAACAATGCATACTGCACATATCCTACAATTACAATCTGCTTAAACTGGATGCAATATTAGCCATAAATCTGGTAATTTAGCACACTATTTTTAAAGTTTTTCAATGCAAATTGCATTTTGTTTTATGTATATCATTATTAATAAAAAAACAAAAAACACTACACAATGTTAAGATTCAAATCTTTTTCACAGATCTGGACTTAAAATGCATAAAAACTCAACCTTTTAATAGCTTTATGCAACAAACAAAAAATCGAGACATAAAAAAACCTTAAAAGTGGCTACAGAAACACCCCAAAATAAGATGTTTCATAAGAATCGAAGACGAAATTTGCTAATATACGAAAGCAGAACAGGTTTAATACTCACACAACGCTGCCATTTCTTTGGGAAGGTCTGCCCCAAACCGCCCAAACAGGCTACTATTGGTCAGCAGGTCGAAGGGGGAGTGGCTTCGCATGGAATTGAAGGCAAAGGGGTAGACAGCAGGTGGGAAGCCGGTCATGTGACCCACCTGCCGTTCCCTATTGGTTGCCATGGCGACGGTTGATTGCCAAAGGCTGGTTGGGCCTGTCGTGCGCTTCAACAGCCTGTGTGACAATGTTGGCAAACTTCTCAGATCTGTGTCACGGCTCGGCTTTCACTCGTACAACAGGATGTACCTTTAGAAGGAAACACACATAAGTTAAGCAATTGTACAAAGAATTCTAAACAGTAGTAAAACAGTTCAGTTTACTCACTCCCAAGCTGAATTATTCTCAATCTTCAATATTCACTCACTATCTTCCAGTGAAGTGAGTATAAAAAAAAAGGTCAGCGACTGGATCACTGACTCAATAGGTTAAATGAACCGGACCAATTCAAAAATTAATCATTGAGATCATCAGGTCAGCCAATTCATGAGTGATTTGTTCAAGGACGTGAAGCAGATGTCAAGACTTTTCAAAAATAAATGATCTGTCAGTTCCAAAGCTATCATACGGATTCAGAAGATTTGAAATATACAGCACAAAACACACTTTTACTCCAGCTCCATTCATTCAGATTTCATGGAAAATGCTAGTAGTACATTGTTCAAAATAGAAAGGAAGGTGTGGAACGACATGAGCATGAATAAGTGATAACAGAATGCTAATTTCCGGATGAACTAATCTTTTAAGAACCCCTAACGTCTCACAAACAGCAATCTGCAAGTTTCTCACATCAGTTTAACAACAAGCCAGTGCATAAGAGCGCTTGTGTGTTTGAGAGGAGGGTGGAGTCTGAGGGAAAACGATGGGGTGATATGTAAAAACGGAGGGAGGAAAAGAAAGAAAGCAAAAAAAGAGGGAGGGAAATAATAAAGCGGTTAGGAAAAAGTTAGGTTGAGGCAGGAGAAGAGAAACAGAGGGAGGGAGAAAGAGAGCGCTCTTGTCTGCTCCGTTTTGAAAGGTGTCCAGACGTTTGTGGTGTTTCCAGGCTATTCCATATGATTTAAATCACCCAAACTCCACAAGAAAGAGCTTCTCTGTTTGTGCTGCCAGTCTCTCAGCCCTGCACGACTACAGTCGGCCTCTCACAGACCCGAGGGCCCAACGTGAGCTCCAACGGAGAAGATGAGGAACTGGAAGAGAAGGAGTGAAAGGAAGAGCTGACGGCTTGTTGGTCCAAACTCTTCCATTAAATTTCAAAGGTGTTTGTCAAAAAATGAAACCAGAAACCTAACTAAATTTTGCTTCTCGTAAAAGGATGTTCAGATATTATCTGCACTGGAAAACAAGAGCCATTTTTAGGCACCTCTTTTCAATAAGACAAAACCTATCTTCATCACTGCACTCGTGAATGCTGGGCTGTCCCTTTCCATTTTTTGTTCCTTCTCCCTTGAGTGATTTTTATGAGTGGGTGGTGCTGGCGGCTTGTTGTTTAAATGTGGTTTTTGAAAAATGAGCTGAGCCAAAGAATTCAGCACTTTTTGGAAGTGCTGTGGTTTGTGAATCAGGGCAAAAAGCAAGGGAAAATTTGTGCTCATGAATTCGGCATAAACATAGACCAAGTCGAAAGAAAGAAAGAAAAAGGAGACAGATTCAGTGACTGAGTCCGGGCACTGGGGGGCACTACGGGGGCAGCACTCTGGCCAGGAAAGAAGCCTGGGCTTTCCAAAACACACATTCAAACAGTCTCTTTCTCACTGTCGCATAAAAACACTTGCACCTGAACACATAGCCTTTCAGAGAAATACTGAGCTCCCTTTCCATAACAGATGCACACAGCTCTACTGTAATCCACACAATGAAACCCAAAGAGACCTCTTTCCAAGTGCTACACACACATACCTCAAGGGTTTTTCTTGGGCGCTTTTACGCTCTTAAAATACATTTTCAATCTATTATTAGTTTAATTTGTCTACTAACAATCTCCAACAGTGGATATGCAGGCATTACGAGACTGAGTAAAAGTTTTCTCATACATTTTTTCATGATATCATTTTGCATATCAAGAGAAGAGATATTTTTTAAATACTGAAAATAAAAAGGCTGACTCAGTTTGTAGTTTAAAGCAAAATTTTGTTCTTTATCCTATAAAAACATATATGAATATTATCTTCACACTTGTATAATTTGACAATTTGGCTTCTGTAATATTTATTGATTGATTTTACAGTTTTCTTTACATTTTAGAAAAATGTGTGTTTGTGTGTGCATATAAAGTATTTAATAGTATTTAAAGCATAGAATTTATTTATTTAACAGATTCCTTCACACTGCAACCAAGTGACACACACACACAAATATATATATGCACTTTTTTTATGCTACAACTGGTTCATGTTTTTTTAATTGATCAAAATAATTTTCACACAAAAATAAATCAATTATTAATACTTATACTTTTATGAAGGATTATATGGATTATTTACCTAAATTGCATTTGAAAAGCAAAAAAAAAAAATGAAGCAAGCCTGATTTAAATGTGTATAAAGCCTTCATATAAAAAAGTAAATAAATAAAATAAAAATAGTGTCTGAAGAATAAAGTAGAACAGAATCTTCTGTAAGAACGTATTGCAAAAACATTTATTAATACATGCTAAAACAAATATTTTCTCCTTCAATGTGCCATTTTCTTTCATGGCTCCAGTATACACATCTGCCCGACACACACACAAACACACACACACACTCCCTCCAGCCTCTCTGGTTCTGTTTCTTTCAGCAGAGCCAGTTAATTACAGCCTACTGCTGCAGGCAGCTTCAAACCACCACTAATTTAGAGTTCCATTACAGTAAACTCTTCCACATGTGCATCCAAGCTAGGGTGGCCACGTCTAAGGAAGGAGCTCTGCAGACACGCCCATAGCCAGCCACAACAAGGCCTTGCCATCTCTCCCCCTCCTCCTGTGCTCTCTTTTTCTCCAGGTCTGGTTTTCATCTGCGACTGTGTGCCCTCGAACCCATCCCTGCCCGGATCACCCCCCCCCCTTCCCCAACCCCCCTCCCGCTCCCGCTGCAGCTTCGTCCGTGACCCCTCAGAACTGTTCCATATGTAACAGATATCATTTAGAGCTCACCATTCAAAACCACACATTGCCGAAGTCAACGTGTTTACTCTGGAGACCGAGGCAGCATAGGATAAATTCTTCGCAATTGAAGCGGAGTGGAGCTGCTCGCTCTCAGGCCAAATGTGCTATTTGCTGAACAGAAAGCGTTACTGTGAGCTAAAATGATAGCACAATTATGTTTTCCACACATATCAGTCAAGGTTAGGAAATATTTTTATATGTCCACCGGGAACATTACCAGACTTCTATTTTGATTGAAATGCTTAGTTTCTACTGTCACATGCAAGGCATGAAATATAATCAGATATCATTATATGCTAAAAGAGTCAATTAAGATTCAATTAGATAAATCTTTAAAATATTGTATATTTTCTTTCTTTTTTAATGTTTTATTTATATGTATTTGATGCATTCATTATTGAATGTATTTATTCTATGCATTTTCAAATTTTTCATTTAATAATTTAAATATTTTCTTAAATTAAGATTATTATTTAAATTAATGAATATACATTTGAATATTTACTTGTTTTTTTTAAACGTAGTTCGTGTATTTAATATTTTGTTTTACTTTTTTATTGAATGCCTTTTTTAACTTAATGTATTTGTTTGTTCGTTTAAATCTTTTATTTATTTTTACTGCATTAATAAAATAAATGAGAAGAATACAGCATAATAAATAATTGGACTAAATACAGCATAGAATAAAAATGGTCTGCTGAAAATACAATTTCACTCTTGCATTAACTCTAAGTCTTCTGAACTTTTGACTCTTACCAGTAGTAAGAACATCAAGAAACAAAATAAGGAGAACGTTGGGAATAAAACAAAAAGCAGAAGAAAAGCAACAAGACGAACTGCGGGAGAGAGAGAAAGAGACAGAGGAGAAAAACATCAAAATCACGCCCAAAAAAGCTTTTACAGGGAGAGAAAAAGAAAGCAGAAAAATAGTGGAAAAGGAGGAGGAAAAAAAAGGGAGCCGGGGAAAATCCAAATCTCATGCAGCCATATGAAAAGAGGGGAACTGATTGAAAAGGGATCTATGTGTTCCTAGAATTTTCCCAAACACAATAATGAATTAATAAAACACTTGGCGCCTGCGTATTTTCATGAGTCACATCGGCAAAGAGTTTTACAGAGTATGTTCTGCCTTTATTGCAGGCGGGTTGTGCAGAAAGTGAGCTCATTCTCGGGCCATCGCCCTCTCTCTCTCTGGCACGGGCCCCCGGGGCGCACATACACACATATGTATAAGTACATACACACATGTTCTCTCATTACTGCTATTCTCTGGCTGACCCTTACACACACGCTCATTCAAACCCGCTCTGAGCCAAGAGGGGGACAACGGCGGGCACCCACCGCAGACCCGACTTTTGCAGGGATTAGAAGAACAGGCTGGGACTTTCCAAAAGCCTGATTTCACCACCGTTTCTACATTGCTCCTCACAGAACAAACACATCATTAGCAGAGCATGCTGAGGCCTATTAGCCACAGAAAAAGAAAGATTGAGCGAGACGAAGAGAGAGAAAGAGAGAAAATGCTCCTGGCATGGTTGGGTGATGCGCTGTGTATCTCTGACAGAATCAGCTCTATGTGATTCATGGCTCCTCGGGGCTGGGCCGAGCTGGGCGGGTGACGTCTGCTCTCCTCTAAAGTACTGCAGTTTGCCACTGTGTAAAGGGTAAGCAGGTTGTGTTTAGAGGAAGAAAAAGTATCCATTTCAACTCGGGAGAGAATTGCTTCTAGCAGATCAAGTGTCCCTGTCGCCGAAGGTATTGCGTTCTTGCTTGGAAAACAACAATATGAGACCTACACTAATGGTCAGAAGTTCGTAATAATAATATGTTTGTTTAAAAACAAGTCATTTATCCTATATATATGTGATCAAAAACACAGTAAAAATAGTAAAATTGTGTAATATTATAATACAACTTAAAATAGTGCTGTCAAACAATTAATAGCATCCAAAATAAATGTTTTTGTTTGCATGTGTGTTACATTGTGTATATGTATTATGTGTATATAAATACACACACACACACGTATTCTGAAAATATGTATTTACATGACTATTTTTATATTCATAGAATTATAATAGAATCATAAATAAATGTTTTAAACATTTTAAACGTACACTTTTCTGAAATATATACATGGGTCAAAGACGAAAAAGGGTTAAACTATAAAAACAAGTGTACAGCTTTAAATTGTTGGTGTTTTTCTCCAAAAATATGTAAAAGTTTTTTGTATAAATTAATTGCAATTTTTTGTTTTTTTTTCTGAGTCAAAAGGTAATATCACACATTGTCTCCTGCATTTAACTTCAATTTTATTCAGTAAATTTACCCACTAAAATGTCATTCAGGCATATACACAGCAAAAATCTATTTATGATGAATTACTTTCACCCCAAATACTAATTAGTTGTAATTTTTTTATTTTTTAAATTGGCCACTATACTAGGTTTTTCCCATTTGTCAGTAAAATTTTTTACTCATTAAAAAATGTTATATGCTGTCTTGTTTTTTATATATATTTTTTAATATGTACAAGTCAGAATAAGCATGTTGCCTGAATTTTTACATAAATATTGTTACACTGAATGACAATGTAACATTATTTTAACCACATTTTGACATTTTATTCTAAAACAACCTATTGAAACATTAAGTTGATCCTTAATTTACAATTAATGTGCTTTCTATGGACATACAATCACTTTTGTGAATTTCGTTTGATGCCTGTGTATTTATATATACACACATCATAAATATACACAGCACACATACATATATTATGTAAACAAAAACTTTATTTTGAATGCAATTAATCACGATTAATCATTTGACAGCACTAATATATGTTAAATTGTAATATATTCCTATGATGCAAAGCTGCATTTTCAGCAACATTACTCTAGTCTTCAGTGTCACATGATCCGTCAGAAATCATTCTAATATACTAGATTTGCTGCCCCACAAAATATAAAGCAGCACACCTGTTTTCAACATTGCTATTAATAAGAAATGTTTCTTGAGCAGCAAATCAGCATATTATTTCAAACGTGTGCCCTGTTGTGTAACTTTTGAGCCAGCAGAAATCCTCCCTAACTGGTACACAGCATGCAAAAAAACCCAAGGCGTCATAGGAGGCATTAACCACCGGAGCCTATGGTGAGTTATTTTTTTTCCTCCCTCTGCCTGGCTAAGACCGCAATCCATTCTTTCTCCAAAGCTGTGACGGATTTGGGATGGTACAGCGGTTTGGGTTCATTTCCTGTCTACACTCTGAATATTTCCACTCCTTCGTTCTAAGCTCATAGCGCTCTACTTTAAAACCTACTTTAACTTTCCACATTAGCCTTCCTGCTGTCGATCAGCACTAAGACGGATTGACACATCCGACCATATACTCTTAAACGCCCCCAGACAGGCAGAGGCACCGTATAGCGTAGGCCACAAGAGCGGGGTGTACGGATTCAGATCAAACGGTATGTGGACCAGGGCTCTGGAAACTTCTACATGAGGTATCAAGCTCACTTAAAGAGCAAACATAAACTGTTCCATTCCTAAAAAGCAACTAAAACAGGAAGGTGACACTTTTATCAAATCAGACCTATTGTACTGAAAGCCAACCAATATGTAGCTCAAAACTAAGGTTCCAAAAAGAAGGGGTTTTCAGAAATACCATAAATGGTTCCCAAAAGAAACTTCCATAGGACATTATTTTCTTAGAACATGTTGAAGAACCTTTTGTGACAATAAAAGGTTCTATGGATGTATAAGGTTCTGCACGGAACCAGCAATTCCAATACCTTCATTTTTAAGAGTGTGTTAGTGCATAGTGCCAGCAACAACAAGGTTTTGGGTTGGATTCCCAGAGAATTCATTAAACTGAATGCAGCGTACAATTCTACTATTGTTCACAAAAACACCTTGCTTTTCAACACTACAACAGTTTACAACGTGCAAAAGAAACACAAAGAACGAGGGCTGTACTTACAATTACAATGGATGCCACAATTATGTAATTGTACAAAAAGGCAATAATCGAATTCAAAGTCCCCTTATGTTATTCTTGCTGCTTAAGATGTGTTTTTCCCCCTCTTAAGAGTTTATCTTAAGGGTTTTCCATTGTTTTAATTATAGTTTTAGATTAGCATTATAATACCATGAATATTTTGGCAGAAGAAACCAATCCAATGAATAGTTGAGATTTGAGGCTTAGTGCTATAGAAAAGCAGTTTTTCAGTTTATTCATTATCATATAAAAAATGACATGAAGTTGCTTCAAACAATAATAATATATACATCATTCAATGTCAAATTACAAATTTAAGCAAATAATCTACGATTTCTGTCATAATCGTGCAGCCCTACAAAGCACCACTGAAGAACAATTCTGGCTTCCTCAGAGAACCTTTCCGCAAACCCTTCTTAAAAGAACTTCTTTTCAATATAAAGAATATTTTAATAATCTAAAGAATCTTTTGTGCACTGGAAAAGTTCAGTGAATATGAAGTGTCTGTTTGTTGATCCACAGATGCCTTAATTGAACGCACAGTAAAATGCTTCACAAAACGCCTCACATTTCCCAGGCACACTATAGTTTGTCCATGCAAAAAACAAACCAGACAACACTAACCGCATTTGACCATAACAAAAAGAGATCTGCTTGTAGTTTGCATATTTTCTGCTGAAAAATAATTGTCACATCCTGCATAAAACATAAGCATATGTGTCCGAAGGATGTTTACAGCAAACTTCCATGGATAAAACTGGTTGTCTACTTGTTATTCACAGGAGACATTGCAATAAGAGCACTGTGCGCTGTAACCTTGAATGAAATCTGCGTGGAATCAATTGAAGAAAGATGTTTGGAGACGAGACACATTGTGTAGAAAGTCTGCAGCTGAGGAACCTCCAGGCACAGTGGAGGTCACATGGTCATGAGCGGGGTCAGAACTGAGTGCTGAAGGTTCAAAGGCCAGACATCATTAACACACAATACAAACACAAATTAATGCAGAAAGATAACTTTTTAATGATTCATTTCTTGTTTTATTTCTTCCCCTACTACATCCCCTATCCCAGCGTCACAGCAGGGGACAGTGGTTACAGTGCTGTCAAAAACGGCAATAATAATAAACAATAATAAAATATAGCCTCACTGAATTGTTTCGCTGCAAAATTAAACAAAGCGTATCATTGTCATCAGGCAGTCGTTTCCGAGAAAGCCCTTCATAGACCTTTTTATTGTGGGAGATAAAACTGACACGTTTGAATTCCTCTGCCTCCTGACAGGGCAAATGGTAGCACAACATTAAGAGTGATAGATGATCTTCTGCTTCGGAGTCACATATCCCATCAATTAAAACCAGTCTGACACTGAACCCTTTCCTGGCACCCAACAAACATTCTTCACACCCAATCACTGTACAACACTGACAATGCCATAATATCTATCACACCACTTGGGTATATCTTGCCCCACAAGTAATAATTTAAAAGGGTGTATTATATACGCTCAAAGACCCAGCTGTAAGGCTCAAGCACCCCATCATTCACAATAGACCATAAATGTGTGCTCTTACCTCATATTACACTGGATATCATTCAACACTGTCGTTAACATTTTCCACTTCTAAACTAAAACAATCAATACTGTGAGTTCAAGAAATAGTTCACCCAAAAATGAAAATTCTGTTATCATTTACTCACCCTTGAGTCGTTTTGGGTCAACATTGACTTCCATAGTATCTTTTTTCCTACTATGGAAGTCAATGGTGACCAAAACAGCCTGGTTACAATCTTTCTTCAAAATATCTTTCTTTGTGTTCGGCAGAACAAAGAAATTCATACAGATTTGGAACTACTTGAAGGAAGTAAATGATGACAGAATTTTAATGACTGGTGAACTATTTATTTATTTATCTATCTATTCACACATACATATTGTTTTTAATAGAAAGTCAGACAGACAGATAGATAAACAGATAGATAGATCGATAGATCTTTATATATATATATGTATATAAACTGAGAACCAAACTTCTAAGGTTTGGACTGGTTTATGACACTTGAAAGAGTGATGGGATAAACTAAGTAAATGACAGTTCTTTTCTGCAATGTAATACTGACAAGGTGAGCACAGAAAAATTGCAAGAATGGATAAACAACAAAAAATAAACTTGACCCATAAAACGAACACGACCAGTGAGCTTATTTATTGCAGTGCTCTTCTGTGGCTTGCAGTACTCCTCTCGGGAAATGAGGTTAAATAATTGGTTAAGGATCAGAGCATTAACATGATCGTTGCTAGATTGTAGTTGTGGTTTATTACATAGCATAATCAGACAAGAAATCAGATTTATAAAAACAAATGACATGGCCGCTGAGCTCAACTAGCCATTTCAGATGAACACAGTTTATTTAATCAGAGCAATAGAAGGTAATAGATGGCGCTCATTACAGTAGCACTGGCACGGGGAGCGTTCGCACTCATGAGTATAAACACACACACTAACACAGACACATTAATAAAAGCCCTGACACACACAGGAACTTTTATAAGCAGATGTCGGACACTCTCTCCCTTTCACAGACACACAGGCTGACATATAAAGTCTTATATACACACGCAGTCAAAGAGATACCTCCTTGCACACCTGCAAAAATATACAGGGGAAGCAGTGATCTGATGGTTTCCTTTATAATTACAGAGTACAGAACAAAGTCCCCCCCCCCACCTTCTCTGATCCCCCATAAACCACCTGTTCAGCCCCTCCCTGCCACTTACATTCTATTGCCCCCCAAAATTCCTGAGAGAGTCATGGATAAACTCCTGGATTTATGATTACAAGCCAAAAAGCAGCCAGATGAGCTGAAGACTGAAGTGAAAATTGGGACCTAGACAGAAGACATCCCCTACGTTCAGTAACATAGTCTTAGCAATGAGTCAAACTTAAGATGCCTGCAAAAACAAAAGGGAGTGTTACACTGAAAAAAATGAAGGAGGAAGAGAAATGCTAGTAAATCTCATAAATAACCTAACAATGGATGCTGGATTTAAGCCAAAGAATAGATTAAGAACAAAGAATAAATTAAATAACTGTGAGACATAAATTCAGAGTTGAGATATAATACTAGTAATCTGAGAAAGTAACTTGTAATAAAACTTGTGATCTGAGGAAAAAAAAGTCAAAATTACGAGCTATAAACTTATAAGTCTGGATTTTGAGATATAAACTTTTTTTATAAAAACATAATAGTGATATGTGATAAAATTAGGAAATTATGAGATATATGCCCAGAACTGCAGGATGTAAACTCAGAAATTATTTTTTGAATCTAAATACTAGTTCTAGATCTAAATTCTGAGTTTCTCTAAACAGGAGTTGTAAGAAACAATCTCAGTTGTTAAAACAGTAAGATAAAAAGCCTTTTTTTTATTATGTGGTGGAAACAGGGTTGTATAAGTAGCACACTCAGTTAATTATGAATGTAGTTCTATTAAACATTACAGTGTACCTACAGTATCATAAAACATTACTAGAATAAACTATCAAAGATTCAGGAAGTGACGTCTGTAAATCTAATACTGTGGTTAGAGTTGTATATACAGTGAAGAAAAGACACCTTTCCCTGTCACTCAAAAGGGAAAACACACTCAAGAATATAATGACAGCAGTTTACCCAAACACAAACACATTTAGACACTCCCGTATTCCATTACAGTTACTGTACCGCTGAGATCAGACTCCACAGTCCCGCTGGAGTCAGAGTGGGAGTTTTGGTTTTGGTGGAACGTGAATATCTGGTTTGACAATAGTTTGTTTTTCCTTGTCTCTGCTTCTTTTGTCTGAGTTCATGTAAACTCATGTTGCTGATCTGTGAGACATAAACAGCTGAAGACAGAAAAGGGCCGGCCCATTCCTTTCTCATTTACAAAAAATGAGCCGTGCATACGTTTGTTTGTGCATGTGCTGAGTAAGACTGTTGTTTTTAATGTTGTAACGTGCTCAGACGGCTCCACTGCCCCAGATGTGTGTGTCTGGATGTGAACATTCTGTCACATGTTAAAAGAAGACATCATAAATCACGACCGGCTCTGACACTATTAAACACTGCTGGCAGAAACTTAAAAAAAAGAAACGTTTCAGCTCGTGAAAATCTCACACATAACATGTTGAACAGCAAAGAAAAGCAAGTTTCTTTCAGATTGATCCGAAGCACTGAGTCAGAAACCACAAAGAACAGGTGCTACAGACTGAAGTTCAGCTACAATACAAGAGAAAAAGTAACACAAAAAGCCATTGATATGTGCGTTTTTCTTCTTACAATAGAACGAATGCAATACATGTTCAAAGTAACTGCACTGTATAAAGCCGATACCAGTTCAGTAACAATCCACATATCTCATATACTAAAAATGGGTTTATGGGTCAAACAAACCCAAGTGTGTACAGACTCAACCGGAACAATTCATTCAGCTTAGTTTTGTGAATTGGATTTACCAATTTACAAAAAAGGTCTAACTTGTTTATGCATGACCACTTCTCTTTATGCAGAGCTAGGGCAGATGTCAAAATTATGAGTGGATAAAATTAACATTTTGTTGGCTCCAAAAGACTTAAAATAAAATGTGCTACTACATTTTAGTTTTGTTAACAGAACAATTTATAGGCTACACTGCATGAGATGCTTTTGAAAACACCTTTCCCTTAAGCCAAAATACTTTGTTTTGCACAAACTCATCTCATATTTACACATACTTAAAACGTGTAAGCCAAGGGGCAGCGACATTAACACTTAAGGCTAAAAGGAAAACAATAGCTGTCAAAGAAACGTTTTGCATGTGTCAAGGGACAACTCACCAGGTAAAGGTAAGCGGTCATTTCTTGAAACACATCGCGGAACCAGAAAACAGTCGCGCGGCGAGCATCAACGCCGCGCGAAACAATTGAAAACACGCACAAACGGCGCACGCGCTACATTTAGACGAACTCAAGAGAACCGAGTCGCGCGAGCCAAACGAAGTTGCGATCAATACGACTCTTTCGTGGCTTTCTCGCTCCTCTTCTGTACCTACTCAAGTTTAGTTTTAAACTGCGGCTTCTCCCCAGCTATATGTATCGTACGTGACAGACACAAGAGAGTAAAGTAATAAAAACATCTGAAAGTTAAACTCACCCACTGTGACTAAAATCCGCGAGGTGAAGACAAGACAAGCGCGCCTCCGTCCATCAGAGTCCCTTTCACACTACACAGTCGTTTCTTTCTCTCTTCTTCCTTTTCTCTGCCTCTCTCGCTCTCTTTCCCTCCCTCTTTCTCTTCTTTTCGTCTCTCTTAGAAATAATTATGCGCTCTGATTCATGAACCCTGTCTGGGTCACGTGACTCCACCCTTCAAATATACAGCACATTTTTCACAAGCCACAAAATGCCTAGAGGGAAGAAACAGAGGCAAGCTTAAATTTCTGTTTTTAATTCTCTGCCCCTCTTTCTTTCTTTCTCCTTCTTTTTCTCACTCCTTGAACTCTGTGTATTCACAAGTGACATGCACTAAATAGCACATGATGAAGGAATGCCAGTGAGGATTTCATGCTGGATAGTTTGTTTTTAAGACAGAGTCTTTCTTAAATGATACATGTTCCTGGTCTTACTGTGAACCATTCATTGGTGCATGTTATGAGGGGAAAATGCAATAAGAGTGTGAAAAACCTGAATCATGCAGTCCATGCGGTGTGAATTACATGAACAGTAGTGAATATGAAACCGGAAAACATGCAAAATGATGCTGGATTAGCAAATTGTAAAGCATAAAACAAACCAATAACACACGCCGATGAATCATTTCAGGGTTGTCATCAATAGTACTGATTTATTTGCTGCAAAAATCCACAAGAAATGGCATCTTTTGATGATGGCAGACTGTAAATATGGGAAGTTCCAAACTTCATGGTGCCGAGGGTGTGTCCGGCTATATGCCGCTCTTTATGTGTTTTATATCAGTACAGTGTGCAGTTTGTGTTTGTATGGAGCCGTTTCTGCGCTGGCTTGTTTGTGGTTCTGGGCGTTTGCCTGGGTTCTTCCTAAAGCTGCCATTCTGTACTGGCTTTGGTTAAAAGAAACCCCCAGAAACCTCACTGTAAAGACACACCTTAACTGGCTCCTTTTTGACGGTGCCATCTCAAGCTCACTCAGGGAGGTGGCATGTCAGGTTCAGCTAATTTGCGCAAATAAATCAAATGAAACACTTGTTTTTATTTGAAACTCAGTTATTCTACAAATGGTCATATGGCGAAGTTTTGAGGGGCTAGTTGGATATGAAACAACTTCGCTGTGTGCTAAGGCTATGTTAGTTTGTACTGCACTAAATTTGAACTTCCTGTCAAATAACGTTAAAAAGCATTCAGATTTTTCTTTGCTAAGATAAAACCGTTTACCAAAGTGTAGCAGTAGGACACTTTAAGAGGGCTAAACCTACCCTAAACAGCTCTATCTACATATATGTATCATTTTCTAAACATATTGACTGTCTGACAGAAGAAGGCAACTACTAATTTAAACTTCTATTAGATTTTTTATTATTTTGAGATTCAGTGCTTTAGGATTGTCTCTATCTAATCATTTCAAAATACCTTGTATCTTACATGTTAGTTTGGAGCATCTAGTTCACCAAGTTTCAAACAACATTACAGTATGTGCTGTCATTCTCCGTGTGTGTCGGAGCGAGTATGTGTCAGTAGCAGGAGAGAGGTCAGAGGTTAGCAGTGTTTGTGTTTCATTGTCAGTGAAGTGTGCTGGAGGTTGAGATTTATGATCTCTGTGTTGGGAGACTGCAGAGTGGAGGATAATGAAGATAGATCAGACTGCTATCTTTCTCTCTTCCTCTCTCGCTCCTCTCATTCCCCCCACACTACCTGTATACCTCCCTGTCTGTCACTTTCTGACTTTGTCTTTCAGTTTTCCACTACTACATTTCACTTTCACCTTCTGTACTCTCCCTACGTTCTGTTATTCTGCTTTTATACAGAATTCTTGCATCTGAACATGTCTACTTAGCTACTTTAACATGCAGGGAATCTGTCCTCTTCACAAAAGGTTCTTTACAGTGGGATGGTTGATTATTTTCAATGATTATTTTAAGAATGATCACTAAAAGATTCTTTATGGAAAACCAAAGTAGTTCTTTTGATGACATCATTGCAATTTTGGAACCTTTTTGTATGTCAAATGCACACTCTAAGAAAGGTCCATAAAATAGTGCTTAATTTACTGTTCATATGAACAAGGTTTCTGTACAGATTTATTTACAGATTCAAAATATAATTTTTTCTTTTTTTGTTACATTGTGATCGGGTTAAAGGAAATTTCTGAAAACATTTTACAATCAGTGTCTGAATATGGAATTGGATTTCAGATTCTAATATCTAAATGTCTTTCTTCAAATATGAATAAGCAGTTTAACAAATGAGTAGCTGTCATAACACATTAGGGGAACTATATTGGATGACACTATGTCTGCATGCTGACTTTCTGAAAACTGCAAACAGACACTTTGATGTCCCATAAAAGTCAAGCCATAAAATTCAGAGGAAGCAAAAAACAAACAAAAAAAAACAAACGAAGAGGAAGTGTGGCTCTGTTCAAGTTGTGAAAGTTGTTTCTTAAGAATGAATTGTAGTTGTAGTAATTGTAGTTTTTCATCAAATTAATAAATTGCTGTGGTTGTAAAAAAAACAAAAACGTGCTAGTAAATTTACACTTCTAATTTCAATACAAAATTTGAACACATTGCTCCCCCCTTTTTGCCCCTAATGGTCTCTTCTTCACAAGAGTTGCATTTGTCACTTTTTGCTATGACATCATAACTCATCTTAAAGGCCTCTGACATCATGATCCCTCCTCCTTCATTCTTTTTCATCCGTGACCTTCTTTTCCCCCATTTTAATTGTCAGGAGTGCAAATAAATAAACGAATAACATTTCCACTAAGACGTGTATTTATTTGTGCCAAGGACTAGTGGGTCTGGATGGAAAAGAGAAGGGGAAGAAAACGAAAAAGGGAGGGGTGGAGAGAGACACACACACAACACAGAGAAAGAGAGAGGCTGGTGGCCACGGCAGGTTTTAATCAGGAACAAGATGCCTGTAATGA
>JAUMHI010000069.1:17491948-17506965 GCA_032359435.1 Enteromius unitaeniatus
ACACACACACAACACAGAGAAAGAGAGAGGCTGGTGGCCACGGCAGGTTTTAATCAGGAACAAGATGCCTGTAATGAGATCACTATTTCCTTGCATGCAGATTGATGTCATGTGAAGTTTTGTGCTGCAGTGAGACATGCGGAGAGAGTGCGAGGTTGGCATGTGCATGCGTGCGCGCTCAAACAAGCACAACGTAGATTTAGTCAAAGCACGCACGCGTAAACACACGTACACACGCACACGAAAGGCATCCGTTTCCAGTTTCAAAGTCAAATGCACGGCTTGGCCAATAAAGGGCCTCATTCATTCCGCCTGCCAAAATGTACACATTTAGACTCCAACTGACATAAAGAAATAACATACACGGAGAAAAACAACACAGAGAGCTTTAGGAAAAAGCTATAAGGGAAAAAAATGGGACAGGCTGTGGTGTATATTTTGCATTAGAGTTCATGTAAATGTATAAGCCACATGTCATATTTAATCTGTGGTTGCATATGTGCGCATGCTTGTACTTATTTTTGTATGTTTGTGTGCGCGAGCGCTTCGGCGGTCCACTACAGAGTTGTCAGGAAAACCTTAACAGAGTGCCAATGAGCGCATGCAAATGAGTGCGCGGCCTACCCTCCAACATATGTGTCCAATGAAAGGTGAATGGCCCTCCTGTCTATACTTTCCTCACAATCAGCCATGATGTCACCATGAACCCTCTCTGAACCGACCTCTGTCAAAAAACATTTCACTCTCTCCCTCTCCTTCGCTTCTCATTTTCCACCTTTCCCTATTGCACTCACCAGGCTGCCTCCCTCCAGTCCAAATTCTTTTGGTGAAACCACATTTTTTCTTTCTTCTTTTCATTCGCTTCTTTCCCTTTATGCCCCCCCTCCAACTCTCTCTCTCTCTCTCCCCCTTTCGTTTTCGGATCCAGGCGCATTCTGTCCCTGGCTCTCTCACTCTAATTGAATCAGCACAAGTGAAGCCCACTGCCAAAAGTACCAGGATGTTCTGATTAAGATGGACTTTGTTTAAAAGGTGGCCTTTTCAAAATCGTTCGTGGCACTAAGAGAAAGAAAGCAACGGTGGAAAAATATAGTATGGCTTAAAAACAGATAGCTAGAAGTCGGGGAAGGAAGTTGCTAAAAGACAGGGAGAGAGAACGAGGAGAAGGAGAAGAGAGGGGCTGGAGGGGGCAGCGGGAGAAGCTGCCTGATCCACATATGGAAGCAATTCTGTAATTGCGGCAAATCTTTGTGCTCGAGAGGAAAGGTCCCCTTTTCAATGCCTTCTCCTTAGCAAATAAAACTGCCATTGTTCAATGGGGAAAAAAGACTTTGAAACGATGTTCACTCAGAAATTGCAAGTGAGTTTCACAAATAATTAGCCTACAATGAAACGCCAAGTAACTAATTGAATTAAAGCAACAGTTTGCCCATGTTTAGAAATGTAGCATTATATCCACATCACCAGTGGATCCTCTGCAGTGAATGGGTGCCGTCAAAATGACAGTCCAAACAGCTGATAAAAACAAAACAATAATCTACTTGTAATCCAGTTAATCTGTTAACAACTTGTGAAATGCTGTGTGCTTTTAAAAACCAAATGCATCAAGACGGTATAACTTTAAATCAACCAAGAGACCGCAATCCTTCATTATCCTTCCTCCAGTGAAATAAAGTAAATCCTGTTGACCTCTCACATAAAATTGCATTTGTTTAAAACAGTTTTTGCTTGTAAACAATTTTGGTCTGTGCATGTTTCTCTCCTGATTCAGTCAAGATGACTTTTTCAGCAATATGGATAGAGGACTAATATATTAGCCAGAAGCAAGTTTTTGAAGATAGAAATGTCTTAATGATGGATTTGTTTCTCTTAACATACAACTTTTCACTTCACTAGATATTAACTATCAGTCAGAACAAGAGGCCTATCAGACTGTCAGGGGTCATGTGGATTACAGGAGTGTTTTTATCATCTTTCAGGCCTCTTGTTCTGACGGCACCCATTCACTGCAGTGGAGAGGATCCACTGGTGTCATTTATTCCTTTAATAAACAGTTTTGAAATAAAATAACAAAAGACTATAGTAAACAGAACCTGTAGCATTTATGTTTCTTTTTTTGCTTGCATGGCAACAATAGCTAAAAAACAACAACAGGTTGCAGTCTTTAAGTTATAAATCATGTCATGAGGGCTGAAAGCATTTTTAAAAGTCACATCTAAACTTTCCACTATATATCCTCTTCACCATAGCAGTGCCTTTTGCACAACAGGGAGCTTGGTATAAACTTGTTAAATTGCTCATCAGCCTCAGAGAATCTGGCATGACTTCACAAAGAGCGATCTTTCAATAAAAGAGCGAAAGAGTTTGAGCAGGTAAGTGTTGGTGGGCAGGAGAGAGCTACAGAAAGATGACAGACACTGATGGCTGTCTGCCTAGCCTGAGGCACAAGGTGTTTCTACTGTGTGCGTGTTGGCAGCAACCCCTGTTCGGTTCCCAAACACTGCCGTTCTCCCTCTGTAATTATCGGCATGCCCTGCCATAACATGTTCCTCGGTGCGCAAGTTGCCCACAGTCATGGGTTCATAGCTGTGGAACAGAGCTCCAAATTTAACACAGCCAATTAACCCTGGCAACTGTCAAAACACCACAGAAACAGGGTTTCATAAGGCGCCACGTTCTCTTCGGATTATTTCTATCTTGTGCGAAATGTATAATTTCAATCAACGTGTCAGGAGCACAAGCTGTAATCAAGCTTTTTTTATGGATTCAGAAACAAAGAAACGCGAGCTAGAATGTTCTGACAGAGCTTCTTCTCAATGTCCAAATGAAGGCCTCGAAAGGAGGTTTATGATATGTTGCATGGTTTGGATATTATAGAAGCATATTTTAGCTTCTACTGTTGCTTGTTACATTGCTTTTACTTTCACATTTACAGGCAAATGTTATTTTTGGAGGGAGGGGAATATATTATATTACGGACTGAAGAAAAATAGAAAGGAAGGTTTGATCTATTGGTGTGGCCTAGTGCTAAATTAAGATGTGAAGTTGAGGGGTTTAAGAGTCACTTCTTGCATTAAAGCTACATCTAGTGGTCAACATTGGAAGTACAACATAAAGACATTGCTATTGCTCAAGTTCAGTCAGTGTATAAGCACAATATAACGCTTTCATAAGCATTAAGTTGACATAATTATTATATGTACTTTTAACTGTAACACTATAAATGAGAATTGTGTGTCTTTAGCTGGAATTTCATATAATTAAATTTTTACATATAATTTTTAATTGTACCTAAAATGTTCAAGTAGCATTGACTGACTCTCATTTAGTAAATAAAATTTACAGTGTATAAGAGTTATTGCTTAGCATTATAGATATACAATACGTTATAAAGGGCAACACAATACATATTTTACTTGCACGATATTGTATGAGGTTTAAGCTTTTCAACTATTTCAAATGAATATATGATTAACCTATATTATATATTTTACGCCAAATTAAAATACTTTATTATCTATTTTTAAAATCATATATATATATATGTAAATATATTCATATATTTTATATAAATATTTATAATTTTTTAACCGACAAAATATCACAGCACCAAAGCACTTTTAATTGTGGCCCACCTGGTAAGAAGCTGGCAAGATGTAATTTATTGTAGAATAACAACAACAATAATAATAAATCTTATCACATTGTAACTTTCTATTAAGTTAAAAAAATATTTCAAATGAAAGTTTTCATGGTTAATTGCAGGCAGTTTGTTAGTTGAACTACCGAACTCTGCTACTAATTTATAATGTTCCTTGTCTGTTTGATTACGTCATTAATTGATCTTTACCTCACATCTATGCCATATGTACATGTACAAGATACTACTACATATACTGTATAACATTTCTTTGGTGTAAAGCTGCTTTGCAATGATATTGTAATGAATGAGGACGTGAAGCGTGCGAGTTCAAATGCAAAATGGGTTTATTGGGCTCAGGGTCAGGCAGACAAAGTCGAACACCTGCAAACAGAATCAGCAGAGGCATAGACAAAAGAGTAAACGAATATCCAGGCGAGAGTCAAACGTACCAGTAAACAGATTCCTAGGGGCAAGATGAAAATGTAAATCCAAGGGAAGCAGAGGTTGACAACGATAAATCCAGACTATGATAACAGGGTACAAGAACATGAATGAACACACTGGGTTGACGGCATACACTGAGACGATGATCTGTGACAGACAGACAAACAGACTGGTATATATACATGTGGCACTGATTGAATGATTGATCCAAACTAGCAGCAGCTGTGAGGAGAGGTGCATTATGGGGAATGGAGTCCAGGAATGAAACACAGAGTACATAGAAAGCTGGAGTATCAAACACTGTCTTTAGCTGGCAGCTCCAGCTGGGCGTGACAGATATGATCATGAAAAGCGCTATACAAATAAATTTGAATTGAATTGAATACACTACATTGTGCCCACCCTATTTTATGAAGGCCCACCCACTTACACATTTCTGGCCTCGTCCCTGTAATAATATAAATTGACTCCAGTGCAGAAAACAACCATGTGCGTTTATTGACCAAAAGAGGGCGCTGTTTTGCTGTACTTTCAGTTTAAACAGGATGTTATTTACAAACCATTATCCCCCAAAATCTGTTTCTAATAACAGAAGCACAGGCTGTTATTAAAGCAGAACCAGCTATTGAGAAACTAAAAGAAACCCTGTGTGTTTGTAGATCCCACCTTATATTAAGTAGCCTTAACTACTATGTACTTACATCATAAAATAAGCACAATGGACTTTTGTAATTGTGACGTAGGATACAGTTAAGGTTAGGCACAGGTTTGGTGGCATGGGTAGTTTTAAGGGTGGGTTAATGGAAGTTAAATGCAGAGCACAAATTCCAAGTATGGGACACTGCACTTGGCCTGAAACGTTTAGCTGCTCTTGTAGTAACTTCCTTGTGTGACAACTAGCCCCATAGCAAGGATGCTCAATCCTGGTCATGGAGATCTAATCTAAGCAGTTCAGTTCCAACCCACTTATCAAACACACATGTCTGTAATTATGAAGTCCTACTTCAGGAACTAATTAGTTGGTTTAGTTGTGTTTGGTTGTAGCTGAACTGAAAGCAGGATGGTAGATCTCCAGGAACAGGATTGGGCAGGATTCCTTGTGTGACGACTAACCCCAGTCATCTCTGTATGTGTGTATATGTATGTATGCACTGTACATGGAGTGAAGACTAGGGCTAGTTGTCACACAAGGAAATGACCACAAGAGCATCTTGTTACTGTACAGTTTTCAGTGGTAAGCGTGTGTGTTGACCCCCCCCCCTTCTAGAAATCTTGTATGTTGGCTTCAGACCCTATTTACATGGGAAAACATTCCTTGAACTCTGTTCTTCAATCTAAAATTCCTAAATCAACTTTTTTTTTTGCTTTTTTGCTATTAGGCAAACAAGTAAGCACAACAAATCCCATTCAGGCAATAAACACCTAAAAGATCTACATCTTATTACGGAAAGTTGTCACATAATTCATTCTAAATATTCTAAAAATGAATTATCCAAAACAATTATTTAATATCGATACTGTACATGTTATTTATCCCCCCCAATATAAATACCATGCTACTGTATTTCGCATAAAAGTAAAGTTTTTTTATTCACTTGTTTATGCCATGACTCTACGCCTCATTCACATGTTGAAAGCGATTTTAAAGGACGCGCTCGGCAGCAGTCACGCAGAGCCCCTCCTGCAGTCCATGTGCAAGCCTCTCATGTCGCCCAGTCTCACGCTGCGTTTTGCATAAAATGTGTGTCAGTAGGACAAGCGCTTTCCACGGCACATGCAGAGGGCACATGCAGCGTGGCTTTACCAGCACGCATCCAGCTCAGCTCGGCGCTTACACTCCCGCCAATGAAAACGCACGCTAGGATCAAGAGGAAAGGGAAAGCTAGGAGATCATGGGGCACGTTAGAGTGAGATAAATCCCCGCCAAAGAAAACAACAGAGGTTGACGGCTCCCCTAAATCCAGTCACATTTGCCAGTCATCTTAAAACGTGATTGATGTGGGTGTGGAAGGGTGTGTGCTTGGCCAGGAGTGAAAGTGGAGTTTGACAGTCCCACAGAGATGCTGAAGGCAGTTTAAGGACAGACGAGAGACATCATCACCCTGCACACCTAACGCGTCCTTCACTCCAGATCAAGAGCAGAACGCATCTGCACACCTGTGACCGACTCTTCCTACCGACTGTTGGGCTCCGCTGCCAAATGCTCTGTGCTCCAGACACTGCCTGCCTTCTTCGGACTGCTCACTGTATGCACAGGCATTTCGTGACGTTTATACCTGTTTTCACCAGACTTTAACACACTGACACACAGAGACTTTCTTGAAGATAATATTTCTGAAGACAGAGGATCTTGAAAAACATATCAAGGATGGACAGCAGTCCTGGTAAGTAATATATTTATTATTATTATTTAGTTTTTTTTTATTATTTCAGAATGCAATATTACATTGATATAGCATATTTTAATTATTAATTCATTATGCTTTTTATTTATGTATTAATTTACTATTCCTGAAAATTGCATTGTATCGATGCTGGTGCTTATTCTGTTTATTATAATCAGCCTGGCATTTCATATGAAGGCTGAACTCAAAAGGTTTTCTGATTTAATGGTGTTCAAATTCACAATTTAATGAACAGTGCTGAGGATAGACATGTTCATACAGAAGCCCCAGAGTATTATTGTAAATATTATTATTATTACTACTAATAATAGTTTCATTGGTGGCAGTGGTAAAGGTGATATTGTTCCACTTGTTAACAAATGAAATAGTACTCTGTCCATTTTGATACATTATAATTAAATAAATGTACAAGCCATGTGTTAACTGACTGAATAGATGTGTTTAGATGCACAATGCAGTTCACTTTAAAAGCTGCAAGTAGCATTTTGACTATACTCAAAACAACACGTTTAACAGTGCCAGAGTGAATTACGTTAAACATATTGGTTTGCAGTAATGATCTTAGCAGGTGTCATAAAGGCATTGGTATGTTTTTATGATTGCGCTGGTTAGACTCATCATCAGTGCAGCATAAAGACTACAAAGTGCATCTAAATATAGCATCAGTCTAGTCCAATGTATGAATCACATAAATGATGGTGATAAACATTACCATACTTAGAATTACTACTGTAACTGCTGTCATAAACCCTGTGTGATTGCTTTCATGGGATCTGCTTAGAAACCACGCGTGTGCGCTAACAACTTCCTGCTGCTGTTCATGAAAACAAACTCACGTGTATGTATGTGGTCCAAGTGCGCTGTCAAACTTGGCTCTGACATATCAGCCCACTTTACCGGTGTAAACTAGAGTATAGCTATTCATCACAGAAGATATTCAAAACAAACATCATGCAACTATATGTAAATATACTGTAATATGAATAGAAAAGCAAGACACATTGTTCACTTTTTTACCAACATTTAGGGAAAGTCAGTGAGCTCTTGGGTGGCCATGCACTAAAGCTGCATTCATTTGTCATTTATTATTTACTAAAGCTTCAAATAATTTAACTTTACTCAAGTATGCACTAGCCTTCATCCAAGGAGGTTAACCGGTTAAGCTGATTTGAGTAGTGGTTCATTACCGAGGTTAGCCAAGGGCCAATTACATGGCTCAGTCAACCAAGTCCACTTCAATGTTAATTGACAGCTGATTCATTTACAAAAGCTGCAGTCACGTTCCGGAACAGGTGATGGAAACACCTCTCGTCTCGTGCCTGGCACACCCTCTGTTTGACAGAAAGCATTGAAAACAAATAACATGCTGCATAAAGTCATTAAAGACAAGGAAGTAATAACATTTGAACACCTGATCCCTGAGTAGTAGTCAACAGGAAACAAGGAAGCCAATTTTCTGTTACGGTTATCACGTAAACACATTACATCAGCTCAAACACACTTTAGACAACAACATTGCAATTTGACTGATACCAAGAATTGCCAATGTCCAATAACCAATATGGTGCTTGATATAGGCTTTACAAACAACGTATTTTCAAACCTGGAAGGAATATAAAAAATACTTTATATGTAGTCAATGGAAATATCTCCTTTAGAAAGTCAATATTAGCCGAACTAACTTAACTACAAGTCTTGTTAAGGTTTTGATAATATGAAAATAGAATCAACTTGTAATCATAGAGACTAGAGCATGCACTCTAGTTTTATTTTTTCTCCTTTATGCAAACCTATTGCAAATATGGTTTGGTTTACTAACCTACTGACTTCAGAGGCTTTAGAAATCCACTTATGAAGCCTCTGTTGAATGTGTGACTATTATACGGGATCTTAAATAATTGTTATTAGCCTATATGGTCCCATTATTTTTATTTTTCGTATAAAACAAACGTTGTGACGTTTATGGAACTCTGTAACACGTTCCAATAGTTTGAATGCATACCGGACATAAAGTCCATACTCTGTGGCGAGTTCACACGAGGTGAATGAGAAGTTCGATTTATGCAGGGTAACGGACCATCCACCCGCCCCCCACCACCACTTTATATAGCCGTTTGCTCTATTTTATAGCGCTTTTCGATTATAGGAGAGGCGCTGGGCTTTTAGCTTTGCTTGTGGGAGCGCAGAGCGCGCGTATCTTCCCACTGAAAGCATCCCTCGCGCCAACAATCGTCCTCACGTGCATGCGCTCTTTCAGCCGCGTGCAGCGCGTGATTTCCACGCCCCCGCCCTCGCCGCTTCTTTCAGTGATTCTGTGTTTTGATGCAGATTGTACGTTAGAAAGAGGAGGTTGGTTAGTGGGTCAGCGATTTCATGCAGTCAGTGTAGCGCCTCATCACGTTTCCCCGCCTCATGCAACTTTTTCTCTGGAGCGGTTCGCAGAAACAGCTTCATGACAGCATGAGAACATTCTGCATTGTACGAAATGACCTATCCAAATGTACTTTTGGGATTAGCTTTCAGAGATTTAGAAGGCAGTTTAGGATTTTATAAACCTATTTTATGCCTAGGACCGTATTTATACAGTGTGTAGACAGTTTAAGGCTGCCATCAATCTATTTTTGTACTATATATATGCTATATATAATATATATATAATATTATTAAATACTAATATTTAAAATATATAAAATGAAAAAATATAATATTCTTACTATTTAATGGGGGTCTGAGGACTCTAGTTTGAAACCATTTGGCCTTGAATGTGTGATTTTTGACCCATTTTAGAAATTTCTGTCTGTATTAACCCATATAATCTATATGTGAGCATATCTTCCTTCAGTAGTAAGTAATGTCGTGCTTGTTCTAAAAAAATTTTAAAAGTGAAAGTATGTGCTTTCATCGTCCTAATTTTACATATTCAATTGCAACATTCCTCAACCCATACAAATGCAGAAGTGTTAAGATGGCTTACATCAAGGCAAATGTACAATGCACAAGATATTGCGGTCATGCAAGGCAGAGTATTTTAGCTCTTTTCCTCAAGGGAGGGAGAAAGGGAGACCATGGCAGCATTTGAGTACAAGGGAGGAGGAAATAATTGTCCCTGCAAAGTCCTCACGTTTCTACGCGTGCCTTTGCTCACTAGCAGATTAGGGCTTGCATGGGTTGCCTAAGCTCACAAAGAGACCTGCTGATGCTGTTCCTTTAATTAATACTGGTGCCTCCACTGACCCTAATTTATACCAGATTGCAATGACATGTGCACAGCTCCTCATTTAGCTTGTAGAATTGGTATTGTCTTTGCATTTTGTCCAAACCGGTTATTTTCATAAAGGGCAGGGCAAAGACAAAAATAGCATCACACATACAAATTTTAGATGAATAGCTTATTAAAGCCTTAGAGTGAATTGCAATCATAAGAAACTGGTTCTAAAAACAGCTGCGCCCGACACTATTTTTTGGTTTAATAATGGGCATGTCCTGTTATCCATATTATTATTTGTCTCTTTAACCTTTGTGGCCTCACATGTGTGTCCAGGTGTGAGTATTTTTGTGTATGTGGGTGGGGTTTGTGAGCAGGGCTGAGTAACACGCTCAGGTAGGGCTCGCTATCACAAGGCTGTAAAATCCTGCACTGCAGTATGTCAACAATAAGTCCCGGTGCACGTGCCAGTGGAGGGATCACAAAAACATTTGAGCTAAATAAATACCGCGTGCAGCATGTGAAAAAAACACACACAAAGGAGCAAGGCAGATATTTTCTGGTAGTTTGAACTTGTTTACCACGGAAGGGTTCCAAATTATGTGCACCAGGAAAAAAAACAGATTGAAAGAGAGTATTGAGGAAATAATTAGCTTATTGTTCATAGGCACTGCACAGTAATAAAGCTATAAACTAAAAACATCCAACAATAAGGAATACACAATGAAAGTGAATGGGAACCGGACACTATTTCTTCAGGAAAAGCTCTGACAGTATTATAACTTCTTTTGTGTTCCACGTGCAATGGCATGAGGTTGAATAAATGTTTAGTTTTAGGTCAACTATGCAATGCTTTCTAGGTTTGTGGTAGTGAGAATCAATGTATTTGTTAGTGGTGTTTGTTGGGGCATTTAGGGATAGAGATTATCCGCAATCGGTAACCCAAGTACACAGTTTTCCATATAACTCGCACCACGCTCTCAGAAAAAAAATTATTTACCCCTAAAGGTTTAATGTTAATACTTTCAGAGATAAAAAGTTGTACATAAAGTGTACATTATATATATTATAATGTGTATATTATATAAGTGTACAGGAAATACCCATATTTTTAAGAGTGTACAGATACTCTAAATTAGGGGTGCCATAAAGGGGGAGTAGTTAGGATGATTCTAAGTGCCGGGAAGTGTCTGTTTTTCCAGACAATGGAACCATCGGTAAGAAAAATATATTTATGAAACATGATTTTTCCTTAGCCTAATACCCTAATTATTTTGGCCTAAAAGAAAAATGTATCATTTTGACACATACAATGTATTTTTGCCTATTGTTACAAATATACATGTCCTATTTATTACTGGTTTTGTGGTCCAGGGTCACATTTAGAGACATTGACTCTTGGTAACGTAATATTAACATCTACAAATACCGGCATAAATAGTGTGAAAACTGCAAGGCCAGCTTCAACATCATTGTTTGCACAAGCAAGAAGCAAATAAATATATTATTGATAAGCTTGACTTAATAAGCCACTACTGCATTACATTGCACCACGATGCAAGTGATTCCCGAAATGTTTTGGACACTGTGGCTTTAAATCGCATTCACTTGTCTTAGATCTGACCGACTGTGTCCTCGGGTTGTTTAAAGAGTCAAAAAGCCACGGTGCACATTCTACCAAAACGTGACTCCTCGTAGCCCCTCTCTCACAGGAGACGCATCTGTGTGGGAACCGGAACACCATCGCAAGAGCTTTTGAGGCTCGCGACTCGGGATTGTTGTAGCTGTTTACACGAGACTGCGGATTTGGTTTGGGTAGGAACGGTGTCAGGAATCCATGTGAGGCGGCGGTCAGGTGTTGTGCGGTTTGGCTGGGGCACTATGCCAGGGCTATTATTGGAGAGGAGAGGCGGGAGAGCTCGCAAACACGTGAGACCGTGTCTCAGCTCATCCTGAGCGCATGACCAGGGAGGATGCGATAGGATGCAGAAACCTAGAGGGAGAGAAACATTTAAAGGTTTCATTTAAAGTAACGTGTCACTATTAAACCAACCCATATAAAACATAATGAGTTTACTAAAATGGGGATCGTCGCAATAAAGATCATTCTGACGGAAGAAACCTCACTCACTACCAGTCGGTTAGATCATTACATCACCTCCCTCTGAAAGCTGCTGCAAGCTATTAAATATCACGCACACAATGCCCTTACAATCTGACAGATAGCAAACAACAGGTACGCTGTAGTATTGTCCGCAGTTTTTGAACCGGAGCTTTTTGATCGATCAGTCGAGTCGATTCTCAAAAAATCATTCTTCACTGAATCATTTTGGAGCATTTCTCGCGTTAAAAACCCACTGGATGAACTCATATTAGGGTATACTTCGCCTAATATTGGATTTTGCCAAAGTTAAACATTTTCCTAGATCAACATCATAGTTGAGCACCGGCCCAAAAACATAGACCTAACCCTATCCCTACACCTAAACCTAACCCTAGCCATGATTAATTCATTAAACCAGAGGGAAATGATAGCTGAGTAACAAGGGTGTAGAAACACCTAATCATGGTTGTGAACCTAAAACTGATTTTCCTGTAAACCTATCCCTTAATTCTGACTGTTTGATTGGAATGTTCCAGGATCAACAAGGACATACTTAATGAAAAAAAATAAACCAATTAAAACTGACAAGCACATTAGTGAACCTGGGAATTGATGGAGCAACAAGGAAGTTACTCTAATTGCCAAATAGGAAATAATGAAGCCTGGAAATATATATATATATATGACTTGATAACATGACAGTTATCAGCAAATAAACAATCTCATGGTTTTAAATGAATAACATTTCATTCAAATATGCAAAATATCTTTCATTCTAGATAGCATTACATTTAATGCCAATGCAAATTAGATTTGATTTGCAAATGAGCCAGTACAACAAACTGAACTGGGGCACATGGAATTAATCCTAACCAACCTTAAAGGTCATTGCACACTGAATCCGAAATATATATGCGTATGCATTGTTTTTTGTTCTTTTTAATATTCGTCATCCTTTCCTATCAAATTGCTTGTTTGTGATCGACACAAACTGAGGTCATTTTTATATTTTTTTTTAACTAGGGATTTGTTACAAGTTAAGGCAGTTAAAGGACTTGTAAAATTGCAACATCAATAGTTTAAATGAACAAATAATAATGTACATTTACTAATAAAGACATTTTCTAACAAAATAAAGTTTAAAGTTCAAAGGCTTCATATGCTCTTGTATTTTTACAGGGAGTGTGATACTCTATGCTGGTAGCAATGGCAGTGCCAGTCCAAGTCCAGGAAGCCCTTCTAGTGGCTATCAAACCCAATCACCATCTTCTCACTCCCAGCCCTCTTCCCCAGAGGAGGTCACCTTCACCGAGATTGGTGCCTTTAAGCACCAAGAAAGTGTGGGAACACCGTCTTCTCCAAAACTGGTGTTTCAGTTCCCAGAAGTCTACAACAACTCCACCGCAGGTTCAAACCCGCACAGCTACTCCCATCCCATCGCCGGTAAAAGACCTTGTGGTTTCACTGGCACATTTACCAGTAAGTGCGGCTTCCTAGTATGCATCACCTGCATCACACAATGTCAGCATCTTCTTTCACAAAGGAATAATGAGTCCCCAATATTAAGGACATGCGTTCTTGTACGTCCTGACCCCATTCTCTCTCTGTTTCTATCTTTATCTGAGCAGAGACCGGAGGCATGGTGCTCCTTTGCAAAGTATGCGGAGATATCGCATCAGGGTTCCACTACGGTGTCCATGCATGTGAAGGCTGCAAGGTAAGACAGAACAAGCCTCTGATGAAGTCTGTTCTGTAATATCACTGTGGTTCATCATATCACATATCTGTCATTTATTTTTTGCAGGGCTTTTTCCGTCGCAGCATTCAGCAGAACATTAACTACAAGATGTGTGTGAAGAACGAGAATTGCCTGATAATGCGCATGAACCGCAACCGCTGCCAACACTGCCGCTTCAAAAAATGCCTCTCTGTTGGCATGTCCCGCGACGGTAAGAATTTTAAGAGGTTATCAGAGCACTGACATTTGACAAATAGTGAAAAGTCGTACTTTCATAGCACCACACCCGCCCCTTCAACCTACTTTCCTCTTTTAGTCTTGCACCGTTGGTAACTTTCAAGAGAGCAAGTTTCTTTTCGTTTGGCTGTGCGCTCATTTCTGTCTCTCACTTGCCCTTTGTGGTTCCTTCTTTTTCTCGCCTCCTTCTCTCCATCGGTTTACCCTTCCCCCTTATACGTTCCCTAAGCTCTGCCTCCCAATCCCTCCTAGAGACAATGATTTATGAGGGATGGAGTCACGCAGTCCCTGAAGCTATCTGTCATCTGGAAAACTGCAGCAAATACAAGAATTATTTTGAGAAATTGGAACACGGGCGACTTGATTACCACGCTTGTGGTCATATAACATCCTCAGCAATTAATGTTGTGCTGCAGCAAAAATTAAGCAAGGGATGCAGAAAAAAGCAAGGCATCTGAACTCTCCAGAAGAACAATGCCTTCGGCGGAGATTTAACCCTGAATAGCACTGAAATTAGCGATAAATCTTGTCTGATAAACTTTTGAGGAAATTTAGCAAAAAAACTGACACTTTTACATTGTGACCTATTTAGTGAGGTTCTCGGCAGAATTTCACATGGGTGATAGCAGATTGCACTGGATGTTGTTCTAAGAGGGCACTATAGCAGAAATGAGTCTATTGGGTACAAAGTGGGGGAGGTAAACAGTCATTTTACCCTGGTTCCTGAAATTGTTAGGGCCCACAACCTAGAAACCTGTTTCTCTGACGGGTTCTCTTGCACAAACAGGAAAACCTCATGCAACGGCCTCAAATGCCACAATAAAGTAGACGCCCTGATTTCATTTCACTTCACTGCAGAGTTTAGTTGAATTTCGGGTGGTGTGATACAAACAGATGTTTGGTTTGACACAATGCGGCGCGCATAGTTTCACTTCCGCTTTGAACTTGCCATTTGTTGGACTAGTAATCAGTGCAGCGCTCCGAAGCTATGTGTGTCATGTTGTTTGCACAGGATGAAGCACCATAGTCTTGATATCAGATTCATTCTGAGAATTTGAACTGAATTTAACAGATTTAAGTAAAATTCTGTATTGATGTATTGGAATTTGAGTTGGCCACACTCCACAGGAAGTTGAATTGGAATTTTAATTTGGATGATAACTTAATAACTCAGTACCTTGAAGTTTTACCTCTGCTCTTCTAGTTAAAAATTAGGGACTATAATTTTTTATTTTATTTTA
>JAUMHI010000069.1:17507065-17528944 GCA_032359435.1 Enteromius unitaeniatus
AATAACTCAGTACCTTGAAGTTTTACCTCTGCTCTTCTAGTTAAAAATTAGGGACTATAATTTTTTATTTTATTTTAGTTATGTTAGTTTAACTGCCTTGCATTCCAATTCGAAGCATTTAAATAATTATTTAAATTCTACATTCAAATAATTAATGTAGAATGACAAGAATTCACTTAATTGCAACTGAAAAAATAGCTATAAACATGCAAACTGCTTTTTTATTTTTTATTTTTTATTTTTTTACTTTTTTTAAAAAGTAATGTCAGACCAAAAAAAAGTTTGCTTCGAATATTACAGTTATATTTATAATGAATTTTAATTCTGATTTCCTACATTCAAATCCAAGTACAATTTTGAATCCCTTTTGCCAAACAATAGAATACAAATTGAGCTGAATGTCAGGTATTGAATTGTATTTTAAAAAGGCATTTTCAGTTCTAATGTGATAAGTCAGTTATGGACAAAATATTGATCAATTCTGCAGGGTAGCACTTGCAACCATTGCATGTTAGTTACAGTGAAAAAAATGTTGACTTATCTTATTTTCTCAGATGCAGGTGTTGTGAGACATGCATGATATATGGAACATCTCTGCCACTTGCCTTTCTACTGCTCTCATCCTGTAAACCTAGGATGTACCATAATATCTTACATCTACTGCCACCTCATTCTGCCAAGTGGCATTGTGCTCTTCTCTTTCCCTTTCTTCTCCTCTCCCCTCCTTGTCTTTACCACAGTCATTAGTTTCTCTCCCAATTATCGTGGCATTGTCATCACGTTCTGCCTGACCCACTGCCCTACTTACAGCTTCAGAGAGGAGTGAGAGTAGCATAGGGATGAAGAGAGGAAGGGGAGGTAGTGACGGAGAGAGAGATGAAGAGTGGGGGGAGGTAACATATGGTAGCATTGGTGCTATTTATAGATACAACAGCTGACAGATTTACTTAGAGGAGGGGGCGGTGATGGAGAAAAGAGTTGAGGGACTTGTAAAAGATGTGAAAGCATCCAAAACAACACTAACGCATTTAATGATCATACATTTTCTACACCACAGCGACCAAATATACTAGTTAGCAAGTTGTCTCCTACACAGCAGCTGTGCTATTTTTGTGTGCTTTTTTTTTCTTCACTTTCAAAGCAATGTTCAGACAATATTTCACTTATTTTATCACACCAGGCTATTTCTGATGCTGCCACTTGCTTTAATTTAAAAGAAATGGGACATAGACATTTTGTTTACGGATCAGAGAGGTTCTTTTATCACTTTTATGCTTAGAAATGTAGTAGATTCACAATATCTAGTGTTTTCAACATTAAGTAAGAGTCCTTTTTTTCAGATGAAATGTCTTTAATGCATTCCAGGCATTTATTTTGTCTAAAATTTTATATTAAGGCCAATATGAAATGAATGCTATGCACTTAAAGAGATATTTCCACCACAAATTAAATAATTACTGACCCTGGCTTACATTCTCCTGTGAGATATAAAAGATTTTTGACTTTTTTCACATAAAGAAAAAGTGTGGTTTTGGATCCCACTGAGCTTCACTGAACGGACAAAAAACAGTTTATTCAATTTCAAGAAAGAAAGCAAAAAACGTTTTGAAAAAACAAAAAACATCTGTATAATAACAAATGCAGACAATAATGCTAATAATAAAAAAATACATTTATTAAGAAAGCAAATTTTGGCTTCATGTTGTCTTCAACCATTTGTTCCCCTCTGACCCTCAGCTGTGCGTTTCGGCCGCATCCCAAAACGAGAGAAGCAGCGGCTTTTGGACGAGATGCAGAGCTACATGAACAGCCTCAACGAATCATCCAGCATGGGCATGGAAACTTCTCCACCATGCGAACCTCCACCCAGCCCCAGTGAGAACCAATCCAAAGAGGCCATCGGTGCCTTATCCCGAGCTTACCAGGACATCTTCACAAACACACAGGACCACCTGAGCAAGCGTGCGGGCAACATGAACACCAGCAGCAGATCGAGCACCTTTCAGAACAACCCTTCTCAGGACAGCAACTACCCTCTGATGGGGTACCACGCGACTACTCATGAAAGCTTCTCGGCCCAGCGCTGCCCAGTAGCTTCCAGCAACAGCAAATGCCCGGTCTCATTGGTGGACAATAATCGGTACAGCTACGCTCCTTCCTTCAGCCAAAATCCCTCCCAGTCGAGTGTCAGCCCGCCCTCACATCCTACTCAGGTCGATTACAACAGCTACATGGCCGGCGAGTCCCAAATCCAGGTCTCGTGTCCGTTTAAGTTGGCTGCTGGCTCCAAAGTGCTGGTGAGAAATGTTTGAAAATACATATTTTTATTGCCATATTTGGTTCCATGAAGAACCTTTAACACTTCTCTTTGTAGTGGAAGAAGGTTTGTTAGATTATTAAAATGTTTTTAGTACAAGCAAATAATGGTTTTGTTTACTGAAAGCCCAAAATGGCTCTTCTATGGCATTGTTTCGAAAACCAGTTTTTGAAAGCTTTATTTTTACGAGTTAAATTTTTTAATCACGATTCATTGTTTGATAGCACTAATAATTTTAGATCAAACTACAGAAATAGTTCAATAAATTTACCCTTGGTTAATTTGGTGTTCCCTGCCAAAATGGACTGGCCTTCAAACACGGCTCATAGATTTTTTTCTCATTCTTATATACAAGCTTGTTTTTTGTCAGTTAGCACGGGTTATGTTTTACTTTTTTGGAATTGATTGATCGTAGATCTCAATGACCTCAAAAAATTCATTATTTGTGGGAAAATTTGGCAACCTTCACTTAAAAACTAAGGTCAGTCTGTACAAAAAGAAATACAAAACCTAACTGACAGAAAACAAGTTGACAAAAGGATAATAATATATCATAATAATACATTTATAAGTTGTTTTGTAAGCCAGTCGTTTGTGACTAAGGACATCACAAGTGGAACACAATGGAATGAAATATCCTAGAAAAGTAAAATAATTCCTTTTGGAACTTGTTTTATCCTGTGAGCAAAGTGAAACATAACATGTGGGTGAAGCATACGTGCTAATAAAGCATTAAAATGTTATATACCATCTCTCTCACAGGCCTGTCCACTGAATGCATGCCCTGTGTCAGCGCCTGGCGTCTCCAGTCAGCAGGTGTGGGAGTCTTTCTCTCAGTGCTTCACGCCGGCTGTACGTGAAGTGGTCGAGTTCGCGAAGGGCATTCCGGGCTTCCAGGAGCTTTGCCAGCATGATCAAGTCATGTTGCTCAAAGCAGGCACTTTCCAGGTACTGATTACACACTTCTCCTAAAGTTGACTTCCCTCTCTGTACTATTAAAGGTGAAGTGTGTCATTTCTAGGCTACTAGCAGCACGAAAACCTAACAGATTTCCCAATCAGCCTAACTTAAACTCATGCAATTGGTTCAGCCGCAGTTGGACATGTCAGATCTCTCAAAGCAAACACAGCAGTGTAGATAAAACCACAATGTTAGGGACATCAACCTACAAATGGAGAAAGTATTTTGAGAGTAAAAAATACCTGGGTCATTTTTGTGCCTCCATCTAATTACACTGTTTTTCTTCAGGTGCTTATGGTGAGGTTTTGCTCGCTGTTCAACCACAAGGAAAGAACCGTGACTTTCCTGAATGGGCAGACGTACCCGCTGCTCACCCTCAGGGGTCTGGGAATGGGCTCTTTGCTGGACGCCATGTTCGAGTTCAGTTCCAAGCTGAGCTCTCTGGGCCTGGAGTCAGATGAGATGGCTCTCTTTATGGCAGTGGTGCTGATTTCTGCAGGTAAGAGCAACACAGGAATCAGATTCATTAGTGCTGTTTGTTAAAGCGTGCATCACTGTTATTATTGCTCGAGCTTAGTGTTAGAGATGTGAATAATCCACTAACACTGAGCTTTTTATTTATAATAAGGATGCTCATTGGTGCAATACTAAAATTCTGATAAGCTGATTATTTTATGTTTTAGCATAAATAGATAAATGGCTTTTATGAAATGTTTATAAAACTTGAATATTTTTGAATATAATTTTGAGTCCAAAACTACACTGACTTTGTATGATACAGAAGAAGGGAAAAAAAAAAAAAATATATATATATATATATATATATATATATATAATAATAATATACTTTTTTTTGTAAAAAAAAACCCAATTATTTAAATAAAACATAAAATGCTAAAACAAAAATGAATAATGGAAAACTAAACATTGGATATATATAAGCTAATATTTAACAGCATTACCAAACTAGGCTTAAAATATATATATATATATATATATATATATATAATTTCAAATTTAAAAATGTGTGTAAAATGCTTATGATTTATTTATGATATTATTTAAATGTTTCCTGTTGTTTTTTTATACTAAATTGTTCTTCATTTATTCACAGACTGCTCTGGTATTTCGGATACAGTAGCTGTTGAACAGTTACAGGAAGGACTCATCCGAGCGCTGCGCACCTTAGTCACCCGTCGGCGTCCTGATGACAGCTCCCTGTTTCCCAAACTGCTCCTTCGCCTGCCAGACCTGCGCACCCTCAACAACCTCCACTCCGACAAACTGCTGGCCTTCCGCATCGATCCCTGAGCTATCGCTCGCTGCAGCTGGAACTCAACCAATGGCCAGAGAACACCTTTCCTGGTTAAGAGAAAGACTGCTCATTTAGAAGAGATGTTGAGCATGTTCCCATAGGAACCATTCGTTATTATGTGTGTTAATGAGAAACACAATGAACAGATGGCTCTCAGCAAGCTCTAAACAAGACTATATCTCCATTTAAGCTTTCGCGGATCATTTTCATACATGCATTGCCCTTCTGTTCCGCTCGCCTCGAGAGCATTGTTGATTATATTTATCCGAGGGAAAACTGCGCCACTCATATCATCATAAATAAGCTTGCACAGAACTTTTGAAGACCAAAAACGGGTCATTCCTCTGTACTGCCTGCACACTGAAATACACAGTCTTTAATCAAGTACACCATGTATATGGTAGAAAATTTATTTTAGGGACCATTTTAAGCCAATTGTGCGAGTGTATGTGCCTGTGTGTTTGAGAAAGGGAAAGAAATACCTTGTATATAAGCCATAGATATCATTTATACAGCTACATCACATTACAACTTCAGTTTGAGACAGGAAAAATACATCTGTCACTTGTGTTAGTGTGCAACATTTAATTACACAAGATTTACTACATCTACAGCAACTCTAGTTACCATTTATGTTCTTTGGCAATGAAAAGAAACCGGTTTTAAATGACATTTCAATTTTGAAAATAGATAAACCTGTCATGTTTGTTCACTTTTTTATTATCATCGTCAAGCTGAATGCAGTATGTCCAACTATATTTCCACTCATTCTCCTTTCTGAATATATCTGAATCTAGGGATACAAAACCAGCATTCTCTCCTACGCATATTATGTTTTGTAGTTTTCTGTTGTTTTCTTCCTGTATATAATGCACATTTACACTGATTTAACTGCCTGTTCAGAGAAAGAGGGATACGCAGTGGTGTGTTTGACTGAGACGGGGCGTTTGGTGCCTTGTGAGAAATGGACTGTTCATCTGTGTGTCTTGAGAAGGAGCTCCTGAACTTCTGGCACCAGCACAGTATCTTTACAGCCTTTACTAAGATCACAAAGCATGTCAAAAAGGCATTTTGGGCTGCCATGTGGTTGAAGTCGATTGTTATTATGGCAGGAAAAAGATGTTTTTGAATCATATGGTAATGTATATTTTGTAAATTGTTTTCTTCTGTAGAACCAATATAAATATGAGATTATCTATTCTGATGTCTTCTGTTTTTGTTTTGTTTATATATATATATATATATATATTACATTATATAGAATGCTTTTAAAGCTCACCAAGACTAAATAATTAAATAAAATAATTAAATGAGATAAGTTTAAAATATTTTTTCATTTTCAGTATGAATACTTCAGTAATGGCAAAGATATTTTTAGCATCCATTGGTTCAATCTTTAGACCCTTCAAATTCTAATATAGTTAATTGTTAAACATAATTGTATTTAAATAAATGCACCTTGGTGCCCAAGACACATGTATTTTTTAAACTTCTGATTAGCAATGTATATGCTTGCTGACTAAATTCCATAAATAATAATTTAAAGTTATGGCATATTGCAACACCACTGAATGCTTTCTGCTTTAGTAGAAGTAGACAAACCATGTAGATTGTCACGCATTTCCTCAGCAGATTTTATATCAGGAGCTTTTCAGAGTGATGTAGAAATAATTGTAACTGGCCTGAAACTGTCAGTCACGTTTTGGTTGTCAAACAGACTCAGATAATCCACTTTAATTCAGGATATAGGATACTGTGCGGAATCCATGCGTGCAGACAGATCAAATTCAATTAGTTTAATTATTATGCTTTAAAAACGTATTTGTAGGACCTATCATATTTTCGTGGTGTTGTTGTACAACACTGATGCGCTTTAACGTTAGTTAATCTGAGAGACATAAGAAAGGTATTTCATCCAGGAAATGATTAAAAGCAGCAAGTAGCAGCAACACAGTAGCGGTGTTATAGGGACATCTTGTGGAAACCCTCGGTAGCGCAGCTAAAAATCTAAATATGGCATAAAAGCTGTGACGAATGTAGTGATGAATGTAGTCATGCTTACATGTACATAAACGCTGGGCAGTTTTGTTTTAGAAAAATCAGCTCTCCAAAAACACGGTTTTCACTCGTTAATGTGACACATGCTAATCAATTTTTTTCCTGAAACGTATTTTGCCCCACCATGTTATTTATATCTGATTTTTTTGCGTGGTGGACATAATGGTGGTGGATGGCATTTTTTTAACATGTTTTAAAATCTTGCTAATGCAAAATGTATAGCTAGCATTTACGCATCCTAAGTAGGCGTACACAAAATGTATGTTTACACACTTTTTGAATCTCTCTCTCTTACACACACCTTCCACGTCGTTGTAAAAAAGTCCCAAGAAAGTTTTAGTATAAAACCTTTTAAAAACCTTTTTTTAACTAAGCTTTGCTTGGAAAACTTGATGGAGCGTCCTGGTAACGTACATAAAACAATTAATATTTATATTGTCAGCCTGCTGCTTAATGACCAATCAGAGAGCGGTACTCTGTGCACGCAGGAATACGTAATTAATATTCATAAGCTAAGCGCAGGCGTCATCGTGTGCTTTGCGTCATTACGCTTAACCCGGAAACACACACGGATGTTGTAGAGAAGATATTGAAAGCATTTATGCGGTAAAATCTTCTGAAACCATGGCATAGAAAACCCATATTCCCCTAAAATCAGCTGGGACTTTTAAAACTCTTAAGAACAATGTTGGTAGGTGTAGTTAAAGCGCTCAACTCAGTAGTCAACAAGTCAAGTTGAATTTTAAAAAAAATGGCATTAGTATTTCAAAAGCTTAATTTAGTGTCGTTGGTCTGTTTTTAATTTTTGATATTAACTTAATGGTTTATTTCAGAAGTCAAGCTGTCAGTCTGTCATGATGAATCTTCATTGGGCATATTCAGCAGATGATATTTTTTAAAGGTTACATGATGAGGAACGTCACTTCTGGTAGAACCTTTGTTGTTGTTGTTGTTGAAAGTTGATAGTTTACATGTAGTTCCTAATACACTATGTCTCATATTTCATATTTATTCCGTTCTTGCAGATGATCCATGAGTCACACTGGACCAAGAGCTGTATGAGGATGCTGCTTTAGGATTTGGGCCTTCTTCAGTCACCTTTTGTCTATCATGTTTGTGACGGCATACCTTGCATTTACAGTGGTGGCGGGACTGTGCGTGACTTTAGAGATCACAGCCCGCCGTCTCACCTCGTCCCAGGCCACGCAAACAGCCGTCACCAATCCGGCATTCAGACAGTTCCAGAAGCTCTTTCTGAAGGCCTATCTCCTGGCCCTCTGGGCAGACTGGCTGCAGGGACCTTACTTGTATAAACTCTACCGGCATTACAACTTCCTGGAATCTCAGATCGCCATTCTGTATGTATGTGGCCTTGCTTCTTGCGTGCTATTTGCCCCAGTGGCCGGCTGGCTTCCGCAGTTTCTGGGAAGGAGACAGACGTGTCTCCTCTTCTGCCTGGCTTATTCTGTCTGCTGCATTACCAAGCTTTCACAAGACTATTTCATGCTCATAATTGGACGTGTTTTAGGAGGTCTGTCCACCTCTTTGCTAACCACCGTTTTTGAGGCCTGGTATGTGCACGGTCACATTGAAGTCCATGACTTTCCCAAAGAATGGATTCCTGTTACTTTTGGTAAAGTGGCATATTGGAACCACGGACTGGCGGTCGGTGCCGGGCTGGTGGCAAACTTATTTGCCGAATGGCTTGGGTTGGGACCGGTTGCTCCGTTTCTCTTGGCGATCCCCAGCCTTGCCGCATGTGCCTGGTTTGTGCTGTACGAATGGAGTCTGGAGGATAAACAAGGCAGCGTTACTGGAGACAAAAATGGCCCTCCCCTCAACCCTCTAAATGTCCCCAAAATTCAAATGTCAGCACGGGCCCGTTTTTGGCGAAGCTGTCTAGACGGGCTCCGCTGCTTGCTCTCGGACCGCCGTGTCATGCTTTTGGGAGGCGTTCAGGCATTATTTGAAAGCGTTCTATATATTTTAGTTTTTCTTTGGACTCCTGTACTGGACCCACATGGCCCGCCACTAGGAATCGTCTTTTCCAGTTTAATGGCGGCCAGCTTGGCTGGTTCCACACTTTTCCGGCTGGCCACGTCGGCTCCGTATCGACTCCAACCTGGTCACCTGCTCTGCTTAGCAGTACTGCTAGCTTTCTTCTCCTTCTTCATGCTGACATTCTCCACTGTGCCTGGCCAGCCCCGGCCGAGGGAATCTCTGCTCGCCTTTCTTCTGCTAGAACTAGCCTGCGGGCTTTATTTCCCAGCGGTGAGTTTTCTCCAAGGGAGAGTGGTTCCCATGGAGCGCAGAGCTGGTGTGCTGGCGTGGTTTCGCTTGCCTCTTCACCTCTTGGCTTGTCTGGGGCTGCTGGCTCTTCATGGGGAGGTGTCAGGGGCCGGTGCGGGGGAGGCTGGCAGTGGCACCAGACACATGTTTGCAGGATGTGCGGGGATGATGCTGGCCGCTCTGCTCGCTGTCGTCAGCCTTTTCACAGTAGGCAGGAACGATGCTGACCTGAGACTAGAGGGGACCAAATTGGAGGGAGAAATCTGAGTTGTAGGACACTGGATTATGGACTATGGTTTTATATGCTTTTTTTCTTTATTGACACTGTCTTAGTTAAACAGTTGTATTTATGAGTTAAATCAGAAGTACATATTCATATTCCACTGCTATGTTAATAGAACCAATAAACTCTTTAAAATGTGCAATGTTCTTTTTTTTTTTTTTTTTTTTTTTTTTACAATAAATAAATCAATCAATCAGCCATCCAGCCAGAAAAGCAAGAACAGATGTTTAATTTTATGCTTAATATGAATGTAATGTTATATTTCAACTTTATATTTCAGGGAAAGGTTTTGTATTTCATTTTACAAATGATTGATCATAGGACTCATTAATCTTAATCTTTTTAAGTAAAAAATAATTTTGGAATTGTTTACTTAAAGGGTTAGTTCACCCAAAAATTATAATTCTGTCATTAATTATATGTCAGTCCAAACCTATTGTTTACATCTGGGAGAAAGCACACGCATGTATGTAATCTGCACCTGTTTATACAGGAATATTCTCCAAAATGGCAGAAGACGTAAGTCATAGGAGAAGTTGATACACTCATGTCACATGGACTTTTTTTACTGGTGTTTTTGCTATGTTTCTGGATCTGGATTCATTTCAGTTGTGTTGCTGTCTGTGGAGGGTCAGATAGCTCTTTGATATAATCAGAAATATCTTAATACTGTGCTTTCTGAATTAAAATGACCAGAACACAGTATCATTGGTTTAGAATGACGATAAACTGGGTTTAAGAAAAGTGCTAAAAAACACGCTAGTAATGCTCAGCATGCCCTGCATTTCTTATTTTTAAAAACAAACTGTTATCTATAACTTGCGCCGGACACAGACCACACAAAGAATTTAAGGTAAGCATTTTCATTTATTGAAATCGATGGCAACTGAACAAATTAAGGCTCATGAACAAACATCTTAGAAAGCACTGTAAATAAATGCATATTTTAAAAATATAAAAATAAAAATTACAAAATAAAAAAATCTATTGTGAAGTCTAATGACCACAGACATCAATATATTTCTCATGTATTAATTTCTCTTCCAGTCATTCTGTTTTAGAGAAGGGATCGCCACTTATCGCAACTTAAAACAAACATTCCACATCAAGGAAATTTCAGTGAGTTTTGAGGTGCTGAGAAATGAATCTCAGACATTGTACTGTACTTTTCTTGAAGTTGTAATACTGAAAATGACTAAAGGCAGTACATAAAAGGAAATCACAAAAACTAATGCATTTTCACAGTTATATGGCTTGTGTGTGAGGTGTTATAGAACTCTTAAATAATGCATATAATATCTTGTGTTAGTTGGTCTCTCACAGTTTTATCTAAGTCAAGCTGAGTTTAAATGTATGAGCGGATAACTGAAAAAACCTATCGTCTTTGGTTGTAAACCCATTAAAGTAAAGAGTGGCATGCTTGAAATGGATAGACCGTTTGATCTTTAGTCAAATTCTTCTATTGAACATCAGGGTGTGATTGCTTTGATATTAAATATTGCATTATCATTTAACTTCACATTCACATTTCTGTACCACCTCCAGTTCAAGAACTGTACTCATTATTTGTACTTTCGACGACTTTGCTAGTGATAAAACAAAAAGAAAAAAAATACAATTAAACAGGGAAGAAAATGCTCAAATTGGCAGTCTTATGAGGAACATTGTGTTCTCTTCAGTGTTTTTCGGTTTTTGCATTCTTGGTAAAGTTTAATATTCTGGAAATTTAGGCCTTGAAATGTTTGCTTAAAATGACTCCTCTAACCAAACGCAGAAGCAACCAGTTTCAGACCAGAAAATTGACATGCTAACTGCTAATGAATAGTGCTTCAGCTGTGATCTGCTGATTGTTTTGCAGAATAGTTTGAGTTTCTTCAAGTGTTTGGAAACCCATGCAAAATATGAATGCTTAAGAATTCAGGGTAGATTAATGAACATTGTTTTGGGCTTCATGTTTATAATATACTTGGCCATTGTGCTGTACCATAACCAAATCAACCTACAGACATCCTAAATGGCAGAATGTGAAGCGTTTATAATCTGGACAGAACAACACAACTTAATTATGCTGTATGCAAGCCTAATATGAATAAAACAAACCAGTAACTTGTTTAAAGAAAGTCATGAAGGCATTCATTACCAGAGAAGGTGCTGTTAAGAAGAATTCCTAGTCTTGGAATGTTCTCATTATATATTTATTTAATTATTCACCCAAGTAAGTAATAGTGTTAATCTCTGTATATTGTCTTGTTTTTCCTGCTCTCGTAAAACAGTGTTACCGAAAAGTTCGAACGTCACACAGATACACAGACACAAAACACTACAAGAGCACATTCACTACATGTATTTCTTTTTTAAAAACCAATAGGCAAAATAACCCATCCCCCCAAGAGAGCCCATTAAGAAGGACGCACCAAAGAAGGACGGGGGCTTCTTTTTTACCATTCGGAATGCATTGGGTAGAACTGCAGAGAGCAGGGTCGTGTGGATGTCCCCCAACACCTTGCGGAAAGCGTAGCGCTTCTGCACCCGCTCAAAAAATGACTGCAGGTTCGGCCGGCTCCCGTCCTCCCAGTATTTCCTCGAGAGTCCCAAGAACTTGAGCCTGTGCAATGTGGCTCCAAGACAAATATCAGCTAGTGTAAAAGTAGGTCCACAAAGCCATAATTCACACTTCTGACCTGTGTAGAAATGAAAGAAGCAGGGATATTACAGTTAAATAAAACAAACAACAAAAAAAAAGTGTTACACAGTTGTGAAACAATACTTTTCATTTTCACTTAGTTTAGCAACGTACAAAAAAAAAAACCTAAATAAGAAAATTTTAAAAGATGAAATAAAAGAATTAAAACTTATAAAACGTCACAAATACAACAAAATAACTAAAACTTGACCTAAAATCTAAATAAAAACATAAAATCTAAAAATAAACTCCACATTATGCACAGTACATTAATAGAAAAATGTAACAGTATCCCATAACAATAAATAAATACTTAAATCAAAGAACATGTTTATTAAGGGAATTAAGGTAAATGTGTGTGTTTTTTTTAAGTAAAATAAAAAAGTTATTTACTTTAATAATAGACTGCAATAAAATACAACAACTTTATTTAAAGATTTTATTTTTCCTTAGTGTATACAACAATATAAAACAAATTTTGTATATTTTTATTTTATTAATATTTCTTTTATTTTATTATTTTTTATTATTACAAATGCTTATAATAAGGATAGTTATTTTATTATGGTTATATATATATATTGTCTTTATTAATGTTGTTTTGTTAACAATAAAAATTGTTTATATATATATATATATATATATATATTTTATTTTTTTTTTTTTTTTTAAATGTGTTAAATGTGAACAGAAAACCTACCTTGATATTCCAGTTTTCTTTTTTCCAGCTCTGCTTCTACTTGGTCTAGCACCATTGCCAACTCACCAAGAATTTTTTTCAGGTAGTTCACATTGTCATGGTCCAAGATCTTTGCCTACAAAATACAAGTATGAGATGAGTACAATCTATTATTTACAGTTTAGTGTCACATTTCAGCTAGGACAAAATATATAAAATGTGTATTAATCCAAAATGTGCTACACGTATGTGCATACATCATGTATGCAGTGAAACTTACCATGAGCTTTTTCTGCTTGGAGAGGTAAGGTTCTGATAGCTGGGGCTCCTCGTGGTCCAACTTCATCAGTTCAGATGCTGCATTGGCCAAATGTCCTGAGAGAAATATAAATTGTGTAGTTCAGTAAAAGAGCATTCATCTAGTTACATATATACACCGAAACTGATAAGAATGAGTTTTTTTTCTTCACAATGAGCTATTAATAGTTAACATTGTCAGGCAGCACATAATGAACAGGCACTATTTTCTGCAAATTTTTAATGTTCCTGACAACTAATTAAAGGATTTAATAAGACTTCATGCATAAAATCACAGCAGTGACTGTGATAAACAGCACATCACAAGATCTCCCTCCAAGTTATGAACTATAAAATAGATTTATTTACAATTATCCCGTGGCTGGATCAACTCTTTGGCTTTATTTGCATTGTACTGTAGATCCAATATCAATAAACTCTGTATAAACAGGCCAGCAATAGAGCATTTCATTGAGAGGAAGCCATGCCAGTTTACATTCAACATTTAAGACAGCAATTTGCTTAATATGTGAAATCGGAGAAAGAGAACGATTCCCAGATAAAGCAGGTTTTTCACAAAGAAAAAATGTTAGTTGCATCATCACTTACTACGTATTTCAGCAGTGGCGTACTTTGGGATCATGGAGTCGATTGTGAGTTCTGGGTGCAGGATGCATCCATGTGTGTAAGCATCCATGGGCAGCCCATCCAGCAGCTCTCGGTACTGCTGTACCCTTGCATACATGGGAGTTCCTTTATCTGGAATCAGCTGGGCTACTGTGTCTGAAAGGAAAAAAGAAGAACATATACGCATGCAAACAATTTGTTTAATATTAGTGCTGTCAACAATTACTCGCAATTATTTGCACCCAAAAAAAAAGTTAATATATGTGTGTGTACTGTGTGTATTTATGAATATATAAAGACACACACATACAGCATATATATATATATACACATGAATACATTCGTATAATTTTTTTATATAAAGATAACATATTTGTTTTAAATATATACATAGATAGATGCCGGTCATATAATTAGAATATCTTTAAAAAGTTGATTTATTTCACTAATTCCATTCAAGAAGTGAAACTTGTATAATGTATACATTTGATATATTTCAATTGTTTATTTCTTTTAGTTTTGATGATTATAACTGACAACTGATGAAAAACTAAATTCAGTATCTCTGAAAATCAGAATATTGTGAAAAGGTTCAGTATTGAAGACACCTGGTGCCACACTAATCAGCTAATTAACTCAAAACACCTGCAAAGGCCTTTAAATGGTCTCTCAGTCTAGGTCCTGTTTTAATTTTATACAGTCAGTGATGGTTTGGGGTGCCATGTCATCTGCTGGTGTTGGTCCACTGTGTTTTCTGAGGTCCAAGGTCAATGCAGCTATATACCAGGACGTTTTTAGAGCTCTTCCTGCTTCCTGCTGACCAACCTTATGGAGGTTAGGCAGGACTTGGCACCAGCACACAGAGCCAAAGCTACCAGTACCTGCTACTTCAGGACCATGGTATCCCTGTTCTTAATGGGCCAGCAAACTTGCCTGACCTTAACCCCATAGAAAATCTATGCGATATGCCAGACCCAACAATGCAGAAGAGCTGAAGGCCACTATCAGAGCAACCTGGGCTCTTATAACACCTGAGCAGTGCCACAGACTGATCAACTCCATGTCAGACCGCATTGCTGCAGTAATTCAAGCAAAAGGAGCCCCAACTATACTGAGTATTGAGTGTTGAACATGCTCATACTTTTCATGTTCATACTTTTCAGTTGGCCAAGATTTCTAAAAATCCCTTCTTTGTATTGGTCTTAAGTTATATTCAAATTTTGTTATACTGAATCCTCTCTAATGAGATCCTGAATTTTGGGTTTTCATTAGTTGTCAGTTAAAATCATCAAAATGAAAAGAAATAAACACTTGAAATATATCAGTCTGTGTGGAATGAATGTATACTGTATACATTATACAAGTTTCACTTCTTTAATGGAATTAGTGAAATAAATCAACTTTTTGAAGATATTCTAATTATATGACCGGCACCTGTACATTGTACACACACAATATATCTTGTAGACAAAAACTTTTATTTTGGATGCAGTTAATCATAATCTTAATTATTTCACGGTGCTATTTAATATTCATACATATAGCCATGGCTCTTCTGATCTGGTTATATAATGAACCTGCTTATTTTCACACAAATCAAAAAATATTAACATAAACAAAAATGTTGCAAGCAACTTTTAAAATTTCTAAGGCCTCTAAATTATCAATGTAATCAAAACTTTGACAAAAATAAAGAATAAAAACACAATCTACAACAAGCCTGATGGATTGTTGATACTTTTCTTAACAAGTAAACAGCATTTTTCATAATTATTAAGGTCATGGTACACTTGTCTTTTTAGTTTTTACTCTGAAATATTTTGAGTATTTTCTTTCATCACTGTATTGAATTGCTTTATGTTTTCCCATCACAATTAAAACTACAGAGTTCTGATCATTTAACTAAGCGTTTAAATATCATCTTACTAAGACATTATTACTGGGAGACACAGATTGACAAATAATATTTATAGGCATTTTATGTGTGTTATAAAAGTCTCACTGATTTACATTGCAAGCTTCCAGCTTCCGTAATTGCTGGACATATAAATATTAACAACTGGACCAAACTGCATATTTCAGTTATTTCCTCTGCAAATATGACCTTCATATGCTCCTATATCCTATTATGTGATCTAAAGAAGCCTTCTTTAGATTAAATATGACACTTAAAAAAACATATACAATTTTTTATGATCTTTAAAAAAATATGTTTTTCTGAAAGTTCTATAAACTGTTCTGTTTAAAAAAAATTATATAATTATTATAAATATTATTTAATGTTTTATTTATTAATTGTATTAAAAGATTTAGTCAAACAACATTCAATGTCAATAACAGTGACAAAATGAGAAAAAGCTGTCGTATTTAGTAAAAATTTAGTCTATAGTGTTAAATAAACTGGGGCATATAGAGGATGTTACAAAGGACTATCTCATTTCAGACTGCTCTGCACCTCCAGCATGCTGACCTGCAGCTCTCAAAGATCAATTCAGCCAATAAATACAGGACCAAACATATCTTTACCCTGGCACACAAACAGCTGAAATATGCCACAACACCACGGCACAAACATCTCCATTGTCCACTCCACCAGCCTCATTTCACAATTTGTTTTTCAGGACATAAACTCATTAGCACCATCCACAATGCAAATGAAAATCATACAGTAAAGCCTGTTCATGCATTGTAAACACTTAATGCAGTTTAAGCATTTGGAGTGATCTGAATGAATTAGGCTTTATTCTAGTGCAATGCAATTATAAGTTCAGAATCAGAAGTTCTTACATAAAAGAATACTCTGAGCTGAGTTTCATCTCAAATTGATGCATCAGATATATTACTATATTACTAGCACATTTGTGTCTGGACACTCTATAATGTAAAATACAGTTCTGAGGTGTCTGCTTCGATCTCTTTCATTGAGCTTGAGAGATCACGTTCAGCTCTTATCACTTAAATGAACGAGTGATCTAGGATCAGAGAGACAAGCTTCGGTGAAAACACCCCCACACTCAAAGTGTGAAGACATTCAAAATGACACATAGCCATGCAGCCTGTGAGAGAAAATATAGTACACTGTACACTGATTGTGATTTAGCATTTGTATCGCTTACACAGTGCAAAAGCAGTTATCTTTCATACTCTTATGGCATGTTTTGGTTTACAGTCATAACCTTCAAAATCTCAACATATAATTGCACTGCTGACATGAAACTTAAAAAAATAAAGAAAGATACTAAATATGTTATTTATCTTACATAGTTTTACAGTGAAATAAAAAAAGCTGTAATGTATTTACTCATTGGGATTTTTCTATTATAATACTGCAATTATTTATATACATCAAATAGTTTACAGTAATACATACATAAGCATACATAAATATGACGTGTGTGTTATTTTATTTTAATGAACACAGTAATACTCGACAGAAAGGCCAATACGAAGGGTGCATACAGAGTTATATTTGGTTAAAATGATTGTAGAATTTCCAAAAGTTTGTTTTTTCACAAAAATTTAATTAGAATCATATTCTTGGTACAGATTAATTAATTTAATTGTTTTTTATTTTTGAATAAAAGAATTGAATGTTTACTAGCTGGTACAGTAACAAGCAATGTATCTTTCTGTCGCCAAAAGTAAGTAGTTTGGCAGCCATACCTCCAATAAAGTTGGTTTCTATATAATCAATGATTTGGTTGTAGTCACTGACGATTGTGTCTCCGTGGATGAACACCGGCACTTCCTCCCCAAGGTTGAGCCTCATGAACCAAGGCTCCTTGTGCTCAGTGAGAGGCAGACTGACGTCCCGTTCTTCACACAGCAACCCTTTCTCATTGATGACCAGACGCACCTGCCACAAAGCACACACATGACATCATCATGACATCATGCTACCTCAAGACTCTTTAGGATTTTGGACTTGTTATAGTTCACTAAAACCATAAAAAAGTATAATAACTAAACAATTTTCAACTTGAAATAAAATAGAAAATATAACGTAAAAAGTTTGTAATCCTCAAATGAGCTTTTATCTCATATTTTATTTAACTTGGGCCCGGTTTCACAAACGGGGCTTAGCTTAAGCCAGGATTAGGCATTAATTAAATTAAGATATTTAAGCAACTTTTACAAAAATGCCTTATAAGAAAGTATTAGAGGTGTGTATCTTAACACAGAACAATGACACTGACATGTTTTAAGATATGTCAGAGCAAGATATTTTCATCTGAAACATGCAATTTAGTCTGGGACTAGCTTAAGCCTTGTCTGAAACTGGGGGTTGATGTACTAAATCAACTAAAAATGATAAAAAACTATATAGAAAAAACCTACTAAATGACAAAAACAAACAGCAAAATTACTAACTAAATGAAAAATCAAATCGTATGATTGAATGATACTAAAATAACCCTATTTCGGACTTAAAAAAATAGGTAGCTGCTAGGAAATTCAGTTTTCAATTCAACAAGAAAACTACACAAAAGATGATGATGAAGAAGAAAAGCATCATCTCTAGTGGTTTAACACATCCCTGATGGTGAACCCTGCTTTTTTGGATATTTACGTACATCACAAACCAATAAATAGAAGTTCTACTCTGTTTTTGTGACTCTCAGTGTCAATGTGAGTTTTGAAAGCATTCCAGTTGTATTTAAATGTCTGTAAGAAATTTGATTAAATAAACCATTTTATTGCTTGTAGGTCTAATTTTATTCCTATTCATCCTATGGCTCTAAGCAGTAATAACCAATCAGTCATTCTCCCCCCCCCTCAATATCTCAATATTTTTAAATGCCTGTTTGTGTACATACTACTACCACAGTAACTATAGCAACTATATATATATAAGATAGCTATAAATACAACATAAAAACATAGGAGATTTTGCACGCTGAGTTCTGACACTTTGGCATTTAGCTAAACAACACAATGTGCTTGGAATAGTCACTTAAATAGAATATCTGTTTGCTTTATGTATTGATAGCCAACAGGAAAGCAGCTAGTTTTCTTTTGGTTTTGGTTACAAGCAGCATTAAAGATACAATCCTGCCTGATACTACAAATCCAGATTGATCGATCAAGATAAAGCGAGGCTCTGACTGATGAGTGACAAGAGCATCAGCAAGCAGCCTGAGCAAAGCCTAATGAATGTCAGGCTGAGGTGTTGCAAAGCCAATAGACACATTTGGTGAGGCACTTTACGACAACTTTGTGATGTCTGGATTCGACCGTACACATAATAATCAACAGAAAAAGGCTCAGCCATCATTACAGTTTCACCAAGATGATGCATTGATTAAATACAATTCACGACCCAAACAAAGGCACAAGGTATTGAAAGGTCAGCACCATTCTTTTTTTCTGAGATGACATGACTGTTTTGATGCTCATTCCTAGTAAATGTTCTCCAATTAATATTTATATAAAAATCAGTCAGAAAACACACTTGATGGTGCCGAGCTTCGCAATGTTTAACTGTAAATATGAGATGAATTTTGGCAGGTCATTGATTTTTTGCTCAGCTTTCCACGAAAGTCTGTAACTACTGTAATCAGCAAAATGAATCACTTTGCGATCTGAGCCTCACCAATGTTTTGGTCAATTTAATATCGTTGTGAGGAGTCAGGTTTAGCTTAGGTAACACGTGACATTCATTCAAATCATGTAAACACCAGCAGCAGACTGACCGTCTCTTGCTTAACAAAAAATCAGGCCTTTTCCACTGTGATTCAGGGACTTTCATATTAAGAAGTTTCATATTATAATAAAAAAAAATTCAGACAAAGAATGTCTAATTGGTAATGAAGTGTGTTTTTCCATTTCACACTGTATTTAACATTTTTGCTTTACTTTGAATATTGCAACACCTTTAAAAAAAAGAAAAGAGGTAGACAGTAATATTTAGCTGTTTAGTCATTACTAGCCTTGTGCTCAAGGTCAAGGTTTTTCCTAGAAAGACAGTTTAACGCATCTTATAAGAATGCAAGATAGTTCAGACAAAGCAAAAAAAAAAAACGGTATATATATATTATATATCACACAAGTGTGCTTGTGTAAATGTTTGAAATGTTGTGTTTATTTATCATAAATGTATTTTATATATATATATATATATTAGGATCATCACCAATGGTTTTTGTCAACGCTTCATTTATTTAATAAACATTAAAATAAATTTATGTTTGCAATTATATATTTTAATTAAATTATATATGCAAATAAGTCTGCACATTTTAATATGCCTCTCTCTCTCTCACTCTCTCTACATACGTACACACACACATACTTACATTATATATACATACACACACACACAGATGTTTGTTTTTGTGAAAAGTGGGGACATTCCATAGGTGTAATGGTTTTTAAACTGTACAGACTGCTATGCGCACTATTTTCCTACAAGAACCCTACCCCTCTCACGAAACTTTGTGCATTTTTAGATTTTCAAAAAACTTAATTCTGTGTGATTTATAAGCGCTTTGAAACGGGTACATGGGGTAACGTCCTCATAAGTCACCTTCTCCTTGTAATACCTATGTCATGCCCATGTTATTATACAAATGAATGTCCTCATTTTTCACAAAAAAAACTTACACACACAAACACAAACAAATAATAGTGTGTGTTTGTGTAAATGTGTGAAAGGTTTGTCATACATATATTAAAATACACACAAACACAGGCATAAATAAAGTAAAGAAATGTGGATTTAATTGGTAGAAAATGCTAAATGATAGATTCATCACTGGTGTTTTTTTGTTAATGCTGTATCTTTTTAATAATCATTCAAATCAGTTTCTGTGTATATATAATTTTGAGACATTTAGAATACATAACATTATTTTTATAGTAGCCTACATTTAGCATTTTAAATCAAACTATGCATGTTTGCTTATACAGCAGGGAGAAGTTGGACAAGAATTAAACGTAAAATAAGTTTACTATTTTTACAAAACGCTTATAATCCCAGTAAAAGTTGGGAGTCAGTTTTACACATTCATGAGAGACACGAAAGGCATCTACTCATAGAATGAGCATCGGTAGAAATGTGCACAATACGAAATCACCGTTTGTTTTTCACAAAGCTGCCTCCTTTTAATGAATAATTTAGAGTGCCATCGTCCTCCAGAGCAAAGCAACACACAACTCTACAACGACAGCCTTAAACCCGTTATAAACAGTTACAGCTGATATTTATTTGCTCCCAAATCCATCTGAAAGGCACCATGCATGTATCTGATCGATAGTGTTGGGCTGCAGTGGACTTGGAGCCAGTCAAGTCAAAATGTTCCATCTTCTGCTGAGGTTTCGTAATGTCTTCATAAAGGACGCAACAGAACAGACAGGTAGGCCAATAAAACACGCGTGCATCCGGAGAAAGCGCAATATTACCTGACTGACATTATTTGTCCCACTGCATAGTATAGATTCACCCACCATTTTCATGCTGTGTTTTTCTTACCTTCTGAGAGCTGAAGGACTGGGTCCAGTGGTACAGGACGAGCCTGTCTTTGGAGAATGGCTTGTGTTCTATCGTGGGCTCGTGACTCTCCTCTCCGTCTGTGATTTTGCCATCTTCGTCCATGGCTGATATGGGCCACCAGCTACAGTTGGTGGGAGTAACATTGTTGGAAGACGCCATGACAGAGGATTTTGTGCGTGTAAGAGAGGAGCAGAGAGAGGGAGAGAGGGAGGGATGGAGAGAGATGGCTGGAGGGAGGGAGGGAGGGAGGGAGGGAGTGATTTCAGCACCACGAACAGAGGCATCATCGACACTTTCGAGCCGCTGCTTTACTCTGTTACTCCGCGGTTCGTGGAAAACACGGATTCTACAGACAGTGGAAAGGAGAGTTGTTTTTTAAAAAATGCTAAATTGATTTTTTTTTTCTTCAAATTCTCTAAATATAGCCTAGCGTTAAAACAAGTAAAACATTTTCCTTACGCTCTGGCTGCAATTCTTTCCAGAAATAAAAAATAAATTCACGACACTGTCATAAGGGTCTATAGAAGTCCTCTTTGTGATTTTTTTTTCACATGATAACACATCGATTTGGCAAACAAATTATTAACACTTAAATAAATAAATAAATATCTCTGGACGAATATCTACATATACGTAATTACACAATTCATTAATAAATACAATGAATTCATATTAAAACATTTAAACGTGCCCATTACAGAACAGGTGTATTCACGTAATTGTCTGTACATAAAAATGAATAAAACAATAAGTACATTACAATCTCTGAATGTATATATATAATATATATATATATATATATATATTATATATTAACACCACTTAATATATATATATATATATATATATATATATATATATATATATATAAAAGAAATA
>JAUMHI010000069.1:17529032-17547078 GCA_032359435.1 Enteromius unitaeniatus
CACAACTAAATATATATATATATATATATATATATATATATATATATATATATAGCTTCAAGAAATAACTTCCTGTATGTATGGCATTTTAATGTATTTAAGTATATTTATTTTAAAGAAAATTAAAACATGCCCATCACAGAAGAGCTGTATTCTGTATGAATGGCATTTTAATGTTTTTTTCTTTATTACAGTATCATTTCTGGATGGGTTACATTTATGGATTTTTTTGTTATTTAACAGAAGAGATGTATTGATTTTTTTGTCTGTATGAGTGGCTTTTTAATGTACTTTACTAAACATAAATAATAAGACACAATAAATGCATGAAAGACTAAAATAACCCGGCTGTGAAACACTTGTCTCAAGCGTTGTGGCTTGTTCTGTTTAATAATGGTTTAGTAAAATGAAATATCTCTGTAGCTGCTCATCACACAGCAGCCGGCAGAGAGCGCTGTTTCCTTCCACGCACATTTCTCTGCTGTGAGATCAAGCGGAGCTCCAGCTTTCTCTGTCAGCATTATCAGCATGAGTACAGATCCAGTGAGTGCGAGCTGGCCTCTGTTCAACAATCACTCATCTAAAACCAAGACTGAAGGATCATTTTACCAGAGAGAAAATAGATTATTTGGGAAACTCCTAATTTACTTCAGCCTGAAATAATTTGGGTGTTTTGCCTATTTATTTATTTATAGAGAGTCAAAAAGTTGTCATGTTAACATCCAGGCTATAATTTTTCATAAGCAGTTACTAAAAGTGAGAGGGAAATAACAGAAAAATACATAAAATGAAGAATAAATAAATAAATAAACACCAGAAATGAATAGAGATGTCGCATAATATTCATAATCTTGAATTGCATAAGACTTAAGTCAGGCTCCTTAACTTACTTGAACTCCACAAAACCCAAAAGGTCAAGTCTATCCAGTTTGTTCACTTGGGCCACTTGCATGATCTGTTGGTGTGGTAGGCTACATTTACATTTTTTCTCTTTCCTTTTCTCTGTCTTTATTATTAACCTACAGCGCGCCCATACAGGAATAATAGCCTACATAATAACAAGGATGCAACTGCACCAACAATTTCTAGTGTCCAAGTTTGAAAATACACACTTAAAATAACAGACACGGACTCCGCCGACCCCTGATATGGACATTGAGCCCAAACCCTGTTCCGCAAGTGATCTGGCAGCGCTTTTAAAAGTGCCTGGGTGCTGAGGGCCGATTGGCCTGTATTTTTGGAACAGTGTTGGGATCTGGTAGCCTTGTTGGGACTGCTAAAACATATCCAGGAGCTCCAAGTGCAAAGAGGGGAGGCAGGGAGAGGGGAGAGGGGTGAAAGCCATGAAAGACCACTGGCTCGACAATTCGATTAAATAGATCATTGTAAACTGAAACAATTATCATGTAACTAAAAAAAAAAAGCAATCCTCCCTCTCCCAAGTCATTTCAAATTTAAACTTTAGCACATTTGTTTCAGTTTGAACATATTTAAGGATTTACCTACCAACTAATTATGCGCGTAGACTATACGACGAAGTTCAACACAAGGAAAGGATCTCCTGTCTCCGTTTCACGCGTCTGCGGAGTTTGACAGATGGATTTAACGGAGACTGAGCCGTTCGTTATTGTTGATTTTTAAAGTCACACCTGAAAGTTTGATAAGTTAGTGGTAATTGCATTAAGCACGATGAGCGGAGGTCGCTTTGAGTTCGACGATGGCGGAGCTTATTGTGGAGGCTGGGAAGGAGGAAAAGCGCACGGACACGGGATCTGTACCGGACCTAAAGGACAGGGAGAGTTCTCCGGGTCCTGGAATTACGGGTTCGAGGTGGTGGGAGTCTACACCTGGCCAAGTGGAAACACTTATGAGGGGTACTGGTCCCAAGGAAAGCGTCACGGTCTAGGTGTGGAGACCAAGGGACATTGGATCTACAAGGGAGAGTGGACGCACGGATTTAAAGGCAGATACGGGACGCGCATCAGTCAGGCCAGCGGGGCCAAGTACGAGGGCACCTGGAATAACGGACTGCAGGATGGTTACGGCACGGAGACCTACGCGGATGGCGGTAAGGTCGGAGAATGAACTTTTTACGAGCGCAAACTGCACTCTGTGAGCTGACATGTTAAGCCTGGGGTTAGTGTGTAACGCAATAGGCTACCTACAGCAAGAGTGAGACTCGATGGTGAAGATTCCGTTCATCTGTAATGCTAAAAGGAAAAGCACACTTCTGTGTTTGCATTTAGGCTACTTTCCTGTTGGATGTCATTAGGATATATCAGAAATAATTGTAGCCTAATGCAAAAATGAATAGGCTACTAACTAAACAAAAATAGCAATACAGCTTGGTAACATATTTCATTCATTAAACAACTGACTGAAGGAAAAGTGAGTAAAATGAGTTCAGTAGAGTGATTCGGGAGTGGATTTGATTCACTAAAAGAACCGAGTAACGTTTGTTCAGGTGCTCTAACAAATATTGTAAAAAAAAATGCTGTAGAAATTACAGTATTACTGGCAGATTTACTGTAGATTTAAATGTTATGTTATTTACTGGCAACAGTTTGTTCAAAGTTAATTGAACATTATAGATTAACAAGTCTTTATCTTTACAGAATAAAACTAAAATAACAGCCTCATGCAAAGCATTCTGGGAACCAAAATCTGAAGGAAAAAAACAGAAATAGGTTGATGAAGGTTTCTGGTTCCCAGAATGCTTTGCAGTAGGTTGTTATTTTATAGTTTTATTCTGTAAAGACAAAGACTTGTTAATGTTCATTTAACTTTGAACAAACTGTTGCCAGTAAATAACATAAATTTAAATCTACAGTTACTGGCAAACAGCTGCAAGACTACAGCAAATTTTTTACAGTGTATCTATACCTATAATGCTATAGTAATAATAATAATAATACATTGAATTAAACTGACTGAACAGTCATATTCTTGTTAGTCGTAAAACTTGAGGCTTACATTCATGGAACCCTGGTGTTGCCACAGATGGCCTTTTGGGTAAATGCCTATTGCTAAGAAACATTTGGCAGTGCAGAGTGGAGTGTGGTTACAAATTAGTGTCACAAATCCTGTTCTTTCTGGACGTGTGGTGTGAGTACAAATAAAAAGGCACATTCACTGCTGGCCAAGTTGTTTTTATTTTGGTGGGTCACATTAGGCTGTTATGTCAACTACTAAGACAGCTTACTGACTTTCCTTTATCTTAATTATTTAAATCTTAGTCATAAATGGTCAATTCTGACTACTGCATAGTATTCTTTTATCAGTATAGTAACAGCATTCTTGGAATTATAAATGTAGATTTATAGATTTACCTTTTGCATGAGCACAATAATCTCGAAGTAACAAAAATTAGGCTATGTTTATTAGATCACACAGTATAAGATTATATAATATTATAATATAATACAGTGCAATATGTAAAATATTATATAAGATTTTACTAAATAAATACTAATGCTCATTTTGACCAAATAAGTACAGTAGCTACATATTTAAACAATCAAACATCTGTAAAACATAATCATAGTTTTCTATAGGCTTTTTTTTTTTTTTTAAGGTACAGTACGACTAAAGACATGTTCAAACCAAGAATGAAAACCTTAAAGATAGTAATAACTATATTAGTGTTCATAGCCTACTAATGCACTAACTTTCTGTTTAGACCGATCAAGATTCTTAACGCTGGAGTTTGAGCCGAATGGACTCTGATTGGCTGTCAGTGTTTTTATCATCCATCAGCTACAAAAAGAATCCTTTTGAAAGTGATTCCAACAAGTTTTCGTTTTTTACTTTTTTTACACACATTTTTAAGAGACCGGGTTCGTATTATCGAGTTATCCTCCTTGGTGTGAACAAAAATAAATTTTGGGTTCACTGGTTTTTTGATGGAGTAGGATGCAATTACACAAATGATCATCCAGGTGTCTTCCGCTGAATGTAGGTGATTGAGTTGTTAGCTGAGTCATCACTAAGTGATAGTGCAGCTCTTTGTGAATCAAGGCACAATAACAGTCATGCCTGTGCCCTTCTGCCCTGCCCGTCCCTAAGGACTGATGGATCTCAGACATGTGTTGCATGACCAAACCAGACACACAAGCCCTATGACATAAATAACTGCACGTGATTTATTATCCCAGAGGTTGATATGAAAGACGTGGCTTGCTAGCAGTTGTAGTGCTGTAAATACCATTGTTTCACATGCCTGAAGTGACAATGAGCTTACGGGTGGCCTATATTTGAATAAAACGCAGTGCTGTAATACAATCTGTAGTTTAGTTGAAGGAATGATAATTCTGTCATCATTTAAGGTCTGTTTACACCAACGATAACTTTCACGATGGCGATAACTATAAAGTTGAGAATGGGGGAAGTCCACGCCAAAACTATAACAAGACACAGAGGGACAATATTGTTGACATAATTTTTTAAAAATAAAGTGGCAAACTACAAAACTCCTGCACGTGCTTAAAATGAATAGAATGTTGTTGTGCATTGGTGTGGATGCCAATATAGTTATAATCTTTCGTGGTGTGAACAGCCTTTTTAATACTCCTGTCTTTCCAAACCTTTCTTCTATATAACACAAAAATGAATTTGTTTTAACTGCTTTAGTTTATAGTGAAAGTCAGTGGGGTCCAAAACAACATTGATTTTCATTGTACAGTGAAAAAAGTAAAAGTAAGTAAACTGATGGACTGGAGACATGTGGATTACTTGTGGATTATTGTGACAATCATCTGTTTGATCTCTAATTCCAGAGGCACTCATTCACTGCAAGGGTGAGCTATTTTTGTGACCCGTTTCTTTAAATTAGTGGTCTATTTAGTACTGAGTTTTATTGTAACAACCAAATAGTGTTTTTAGTGACAGGAAAATGAAGCAAGTAAGTCATACAGGTTTGGAACGACATGATCAAATTTGGATTTGGGTGAACTATCCCTTTATTGTTCCTTGACTGATGTCTTTGGTAATATAGGTACCTTCCAAGGCCAGTTCACTGGTGGCATGCGACACGGCTATGGAGTACGCCAGAGCGTTCCCTACGGCATGGCAGCGGTGGTGCGTTCTCCTCTGAGGAACTCCCTGAGCTCCCTGCGCAGTGAACACAGCAACGGGACGCTTCCGCAGCAGGATATCCCGGTCATCACCGCCACCAATGCATCCGGCCAGGAGACCCTGGTCAATGCGCCCATGCATCTGGGCCCATCTCGCGGCGGCTTCGCGCTCACCCTGCAGGTGGACCCAGATGCGGTCAAGCCCAAGAAGAAAGGGCTCTTCCGGCGCGGCTCGCTTCTTGGCAAGCTGAAGAAGTCTGATTCCCGCACGTCCCTCTCCAGCAATAAGAGCAAGATCAGCTTTTTGCGCAGTGAGTCAGCTCTCAGCTCCGCCGCCAGCGATGCCAACTCCACCATCAGCCTGGGTGAGAGCGAAGGAGAAGGTGAAGGTCACGAGTTCCCCCCGGTGGAGGCGGACATTGACGCCACCACCACTGAAGTCTACATGGGAGAGTGGAAAAACGACAAGCGCTCGGGGTATGGCATCAGTGAACGGTCTAGTGGGCTGAAATATGAGGGCGAATGGCTGAACAACCAACGGCACGGTTATGGGTGCACCACTTTCGCAGAGGGTGGCAAGGAAGAAGGCAAATACGTTAACAACATGCTGGTGAAGTCTGTGAAGAAGAAGGTGATTCAACTGAAGGGCACTAAGATCAAGCAGAAGGTGGAGCGCAGTGTGGAAGGAGCCCAGAGGGCAGCTGCTATAGCCAAACAGAAGGCCGAAATCGCCAACTCAAGGTACATACATCATATAGCTGTTCATAACAGCTTGTTTTGGATACAGTTGACTGTTGGTGAAAAATTAACCCAGACAGAGATTAAGAATGGTCAAGTATCATCTGGAAAGAGAGGGTTTATTCTGCTACTAATACTTCATACATTATTCCACCTACATGGCAAAACATAAAAAAATAGGGGATTAAATCTCAAATAAATAATAACGATTGATAGCGATTAATTGCATCCAGAATAAAAGTTTGTTTACATAATATATGAGTGTGTAGGCTGTATATATTTACTAAATTGTTTTGTATCTTATATATATATATATATATATATATATATAATAATAATAAACAAATATAGTCCACACTCATAAACAAAAACTTTTATTTTGGAGGTGATTAATACATTTATTCTAAAATTTGACATTACCCCACATGTCGATAAAATTCAAAACAGTCTTTATAGATGATACTGAAATATATATAATTATAATATAACAGAAATATTAGAAATTGTAATAAATAAATACAATTTTATTCATGAATGAATTAAACTAAAATATAAACATTTTTGCTTCTTGAAATAATAAAAATAATAAATATATCAAATAATACAAATCTAAAACTTTATTCTCATTTTCAGTTTATCTTGATATACTAAAATAAGTTCAACTAAAGAAAAAACAAACAAACTGAATACTACTTTATTTATAGTTGAAATGTAAACAGAAAATAAAAAAATTAAATGTACAATCATATTTTATTAGTTATTACACAAACATTAATAGTATCTCAATTATATGAAAATTACCCTGACAACAACTGGTTTTAGATCAAACAAAAACAAACAAACAAACAAAAAACACTGATCATAATTTATATTCAGTGCTTAATTAATGAAGGAAGGAACGAATAATTGAACAAAACCTCAGTTCAGCTAGATTTACCTCTAATTTTAAGAATACACCTCACACTTTTCAAAGAATTGCTAAGTACCTACTATTGTGATCAATGTTTATGCTAGGCAAAGGCTAAGCCTGCCAGAGGATGTGTTTTGTAGGTTTTACACAACAAAAACAAAACCATCCTGATGTCACTTTGGTGTTGGTTTTCAGACAGTCTGTCCAAACGCAAAAACAAACTCAAAGCAGGCCGAATGTTTCAAGCTTTTTCCTATTCATGGCGTCTCAGAGGCTAGGCTGAGCTCCAGACATGATAAAGAGGAGTCTAACGCACTGACACTAATAATACAGCTTCCCTCCAGGATGAAATATTTAGATTTCCACACACTCCTGACAGCCTCTGTAGTTTATCATTGGGCGGCTTGTGGATATAAACAGCGGGACAATTTCAGGTGCAGTGGCTTTGATAAAATCTTCCCTCCTTGTAAGGAGATGCAGAAACCAAAGACAAACAGCCTTGGGTTCTCAGTCATCAGATACTCGCTGCTGTTGATGCTCATCCCGTAAAAATGATTTCAAGCATTATTAAAGATGACAACCTGACCGAAACCAGATTGCACACAGGAAAACTAATGAATCAAAGAAACAAAATACAAGACTTCATTGTTCTCATTCCTAATACATGAGCAAAACATTTATACCTTCCAGAGTAGCATTCAAGTAAAGAAAAGGAGCCTGTTGTTACTAAACAGCTACATGCCACTATTCAAGTGTTTTTGCCTGTGCCAGATATCTGATCAGAAATCTGATCTTATCATTATCAACAATAAGAGACAGACTTCTGACACCCACCCAGATAGATCGAGAAGGGTAGCTGGAAATCAAAACCAACACACAGCTGTCTACAGTGAGCTTGGCAGTAACTTGACTGTTGTCTTAGTACACTAGGTCAACATGGGACAATAATTTTTATTCTGATTCTAAATGGTGTATGGCTTAACGGAAATTATTAGTATTGGCTGTTTTTTTTTTATTTTTAAAGATGCTAATGTGGGAGAGTGGGGGAGTGTATGTATTGTTAGCTGGCTTAAATTTGGTGGTGAAAAGGTATTTCTTAATCAAGATTCATGTCCCACAGTAGGTTAGTAAAAAATTGTATGAAATAAAATGTTAATAAATATATTTAATATTTAATAGTTTAATAGTTATACAATTAAAATTAAATTATAATATTTAATAGTTTAAAATGTTAATAGTATAAAATAAAATAAAATTGTGCAAAATATTTTTTGGATACAAAAAGTAAGTAAAAGCATATAAAATCAAATCAAATTGCATAAAAAAATGTATAAAGGATAATTTGTATAAAATAGTATAAAATACTTATAAAATACCATAAAATAAGATGGTATGAACAAAAATAATATATAATATAAATAGCATAAAATACAAGTGTAAAATGTTATTTTTTTTAAAAATAGTATAAAATAACTTTATATAAAATAACATTTTTATAAAATTTATAAAACTGATTAAAATTAAACAGTAACAGTATATATTGGGAAAACAAATTAAAGAGTATAAAATATCATAACTATAAATTAAAACAATAATAAAATACAACTCAATAAAACAAAACTTAATAAAAATAAATTAACATAAAAGAACATTGTATAAATAGATCAAATAGTACAAAATGACTTTATATAAAATAAAATAATGTAAAAAAAAATTTTTTTTAATAAAAAAAAAAGTACAATTGTGTAGAATAATGTATATAACCTTTCTTAACCTTAGAATAAAATAAAATGTATAAAATAGCATCAAATTAAATAAAAGGCAACTTTTACCTCATGTGATTTAAAGCCCTATCTGCAACACCTGTGTCCTTATCTGTACTGTAACAGACTTCATCACTGATAAAAACGGTGAAAAATAATTTAAACCGTTCGGTGGGGTCCGGGTGCCAGTTAGCCCCTCGGCTCTAATCATAGTTTATTTACTGTAGAACAGCAGAGGGTCTTGTGTGAAAGATGAGACTCCTCGGAGGCCGCAGCGCTGGGTGTAAATGACGCACATGGGTCTGGTGTCAGAAAAGGAGGCCTGCCTAAAAAAGGACAGGCACTGTTGCTATATCACAATCACAGGGGAATGCAACAGCTGATAGCCTCTTCTGTCCTCAGCTTCTTAGACATTCACACAGACGTACCTGACGTAATCTACAACCCTGTTATACTGAAACTCAATAGATCTTATTCTCCTATTTGGTAAAACAGTACAAAGGACCTCTTGGTGGTATTACATGCTGAAACGCGTCAGCATCGGTGTCAGATCATTCAGGGATATAAATTTTGCCTGTCTTGCAAATGAGCGAGAAGACTTGTGGTATACAGATGTACAACACCCTACTTTGTTCAGACACAGCAGCTTATTTTATTAGTGACTACATGATACTCAGTAGCATGAAGTGATTGGACATTATGCTTTTTTAGTGTTATATTCACTATAGATTTGTTTTCCTGTATGTAAGTATGTCTAAATAATGTTTTCCACTAATATTATTATGTGTGTGAATAAGAAAACTATTTAAAGAGAATTTAGTTCAGATAATATGTCATTAGACTGCTGCTCCATATAGTGATCTTCAATTCATCTGCATTCACAAACATGAATGATTATTCATTTATATAATCTGATAAATGATGGGGGACAAAACCATCGCAAAAAAAAAAGTTTGACATATCATGCAATGTAAGTAAACAAATAAATAAATGAATACCTCCCACAAGGATTAATTTTTGTGATACAAAAATTATTAAAAATAAATAAGGGAACTAAAAATGTTGATCATTTACATGTTGACATTCACATTCATTCATTTTACCCAACAAATGTTAACACAAAACGTCTAAAATATGAACATGTCATGACCCAAGTCTAAATATAAAGTCAATTCTCACATCAGAAGCACAATTCAATCAGAGTTTAAACAGAAAACTGGATTTGCAAATGTTAATGATTTATGTTGGAAAATATCAAAAACAGTGCACAAAAGGTTGCATAAAAATCTGGGTAACACTTTATTTTACGGTTATACCTATTAGTTGTTTATTAGCATGCATAATACTAGAATATAAGCCATTTATTAGTAGTAATTAAGCACATATTAATGACTTATTCTACATCCCTAATCCTAGCCAATACCTAAACACAAGTTCACAAGTGTATGATAAGATTACTACACTCTGAAAGTATGATATAGTTGTTTGAACAGCAGAAAATGTCATCTGGCCAGTGATCTAGAGAACATTTATTATTATTATTATTACATTTATTAAAAAATTATATTATTATCTATCTATCACAAATCTGTCAGCAAACTAACCAATAGTAAGTAAGGGATAATGTAGAGTTATCGCAGAAATAAGCCCTGACAGTGTGATCAGGTCTTGTATCACGCTGAAGGGGTTTATTTCGCGATAACTACAGGCTGCCTGAACATTATCCCGCTTATTACACGGCTACTTGCCACATAAGGAAAAAAAACTGGACATGAATATGAATTTGAAACATTGGCATATTTGTTTTAAATTAACATTTTCATCCTTCCGCGAAACAATATAGTACCACGTGATTAACATTCAAATGTTAGTAAGACAATTTATAACATCTACATATGAATATTTAGCAACGAATGTATTTTAAATTTTCCATTGTTAGTTGTGGTTGACCAGTGTTTGTCTCACGAGCAATTCGCACATATTTGTACAAGGTGCCAAATTTGTGCCAATTCGTACTAATTCGTACAACCTCACGGTTTCGTACGATTTGTCTAAAACCACGTGATGGGTAGGTTTAGGGCTAGAGTTATGTTTAGGTCATTCGTACAAATTCATACGAATTGGCATCTCGTAAAATACTTACGATTTAAAATAAGTACAACGTCTATTCATAATAGCATTTTTGTTATTTGTACATAGCAACAATTTTAAAAAAAAACTATTAATTGCAGCAAATATTTATGAAAGCACCTCCCAAGAACTTCACACAGACATTACAGTAAATGTATATCTATGGCATACTACTGGGAAGGTCTGAACTTTTCTAAGCGTTCCACTGACATCCACCCTAGTACAGTGTCTTTAAGTGGTCAGGCTATTTTGAACTCATTGGATAACATTACAGTATGGAAAATATCAGAGTAAATACTACAGTACATTGCTGTTTTTAATCAAACTGACAAAGAAAAAGCTTAACCGTGAAGGTTTGCTTACTCAATGCATAAAGATTAAACATTGTTACAAAAGCACTGCAAATGTCAAAAAAAGGATGAAATGAGGTAAAAATGTTTGTTGTCAAATTACGAAGATGGTTCTATGGCTTGCATTGTAATTTTGCAGACCAGTAATTCCTAATGTGACCAACACCAATAAAACACATGAATAATTTCGCCCCTGAATAATTTAGCATGAAGTAGCACAGCAGTTCTCATCTCTCTCTGTGAGGTGCAGGGCGTTAAAAGAGTGATTTATTTTAGTTCCAGCTCAATGGGTGAAGAGGACACCCTCTTCTGCTATAAATAACCCCTTGCCATACAACCCCCAACACACTCTTGTGTTTAAGTCAAACACACCGCGAGCAACCCAAACTCTTCCAGCTCTTGGGCGAGTGGGGTTTCTCTCTAGAACATTCTTCAACATTGTTGTTGTTGTGTTGAGTTCCTGAACTTACTGGGACGGGTACTGCATGAGATTCTTAAGAGCTGAGGGGATGTTAACATTGCTTTTTATAGTGCAGACAACTGCTAACCCATCTCTCCAAATAAAGATGAGACGGTATGTCTTGAATTGCTCTGGTTCTATATACAAGCAAGATATGGAACAAATATGCTTTAAATAAAAAGTGTCACACATACGTTTAGCCAAATACATCAGAACTGGTGTTTGCCACTTTATAATATAGTAAATATATTATATATACTATTTCATCTAATGTCAGAAATAAATGTATTTTAATTTTGCTCCATTGAAACAGTGCCACAGCATTTTATATCTCTGCATCTGTTGTAGACAGGTGTCAACTTTTTTGGTTTTATTTATGCTATAGAAACTGTGCTTATGGCATAACTGGTAGCACGTTACTAAGAAATCTAAGCCAATGAGTTCATTTTCCAGGGAATATGAGATATAAAAATTTGATTCAAATAATAATAAAAACATTAAATAATAATAAAAGTAAGAATATTTTAGCAATTTTGTAAAATGGTTGGAACACTTGAAAATTAATTTTTTATTACCTGACATTTAAAAGTAATTAACTTAGCTACAGTTTATTTAGCTAAAAGTGCAAAATTGACAAAAATATGTAAACAGTACGTAAACATTATGCATACACATAGAATCCACAATAAGTCATTCAATTAATTTATTTTTGAAAATACATTGATTTAATTTATTTTCATGGGACATGGTGGAAGATCACTTCACTTTCCAGATTGTGTTTAATTTCTATAAATAACAATTCACTCAATTCGTCTTCCTCAAATTCCGACTTATCTTCTGGTTGTGTGTTGAAAATTAAATTAAAATGTACTCTCATGAACTGAAAAGGAGCTTATTTAATTATGAATTGTGTTTAACTGTGGTAGAAAGTACACCACTTCTGTTCATTTTCCCCTTTTGACGCTCTGTATCTGAAATCACATCCATTCCTGACCACAAAACTAACCTGATTTACCAGTATTTGATTTAAAACCACTGACTACATGTCTTTTCTCTCTTCACAGAACGTCTCATGCCAAAAGCAAAGCAGACGCCGCAGACCAGGCCGCCATAGCCGCTAACAATGAGTCTAGTATTGCCCGTGTGGTTACTAGAGAGCTCTCTCCCTCCTTCCATCAACCAGGTATGTAGGGGACTTCATTGTTTGCTAAATATATATATCAACAGGAACAAGGCCTGGTTAAGATCTTCCCAGTCCAGTCTGTTTTAGTGAAGGTTGTAGCTCAGACAAGTAAATTCAGCTGGAATGCTTGTTTATCTAGACATGAAGTCAGATTTACAGTAAAGCAGCATTCATTACAGAGCATTCAATGTGCTGTTAATATCTTGAGTCCCTAAAACCCCACTTGTAAACATCTCTGAAACAGGATTAGATAGCTAGGACAAGCCCCTCATCAGCTCACCATGTTCCTGTGTCTGTCCATCTGAAGGGCCTTGCTAAGCTCTTGATGGTTTTATTTTGGCACAGTGAGACGAAACTGTAGACAAGCATAACAAAATGCATTAAGGTATTGCTTATTTTAGTAAAAAATACATGGGACGGTAGCCTGTATTTGTTTTTGATGAGGCTATTAAATTTCAGCTTTCTTCTTGATGTATGGCATGACTATTCTGTCCCTGAGTGGTGGCATTCTTGGCCTCTTAAAGTTACCTGTCAAGTGAAACTGAACATGTTATTTAAAACCCTAGTCTTGGATTTCAGTGATAAATATACAGCACAGGATTCTTTTGCTCTTTTGTGAAAATGATAAAAAAAAGGAATGTGATAATGTGTCAGAGATAGACAGACAGCGAGGCACCAAATTTAAATATAGACACTAGTATTCCCTCAAATAAATCAGTACATACACAATTACCTCATAAATGTCACAGTGACTAGAAAAAGGTATTTTAGTATACACAGGAAGGGTGACAAGTTAATAAACTTGACCAGTATTTTCCCATCAGCTTGCATCGGTCAGCTCCAGATCTAGTGGGGGCAGCAGAGAGCCGTGGTTGTTTAGGAACACTGCAGTGTAATAAATGCACCTTTGGACCTATTAAACATTATTCTAAACTAATTCAGTGTTAAACTATAATCAGACCATATCAGTATCATCTACCGAACCTACAGCTGACTGTAATTAAACATGCATGAAATTATGTCCCTCAGGACCGGAGTATATGAAAAAACGAGCCTTGCAGGAGGTTGCGGAGAGCCATGAGAATGCAGACACAGGGATGCACGAGCACTTGTTAGCTGAGGATTCCTTACCAACACCCCCGGAGAGCCCCTTCATGCATGAGATGGAAAGCCCAAGACCAAGCTCTACCACTGCACGTACCCCTTCACCCACTGCAGCCATCATCCCTCAGACACCTAGCAAGGAAGATCCTAACCTCTTGAGTCCTGGCAGCTGGAACGGAGACAAGGCCAGTCGTGGCAGTGGAAGCAGAGTTAGCAGTAGAGCAGGTAGTAGGCCAAGTAGTCGACCCACCACCCCGTCTTCCACTCCTGCTGTTGCACCCCCTTCTGATGCCACTCTAGAGGAGTGCTCTGCTCCCAGCAGCAAGGTCCCATCCCGTACCCCAAGCCGCCAGAGTGCCAAAGCTGAGCAGGGATCAGACCTGGAAATCAAAGCCCTGCAGAAAATGGACTCGGAGTCAAAAGCAGCAGAACCTGCTCCCGTTGCTACACCAGTAAGAACCAACCTCGTCCTCGCCACTGACGAAGATGAACCACCTCCTCGCCCTGCCCCCAAGCTGTCCCCCAAAGTCGTCACACCAGAGCCAAAGGCAGCTGAAGTCAAACAAAGAGCGGAAACAAGGGAGCCTGTAAATGAGCGCCCAGCTTTGAAGACAGAAAACAAACCTGAGTCTAGGACAGAAATCAGGGAGGAGAACAGAATCGAGCCTAAACCTTCACCGAAAAGAGAACCAAGCCCTGCCCCGAAAGCTGCACCAAAGCCTGAGCCCAAGTCAGTGCCTAAACCAGAACCTAAACCTGTGGTCAAGCCGGTTGCTAAACCAGTTGCCAAGGTCGAGGCCAAAACTGAGATGAGGCAAAGGTCTATTGTGAAAGCCCCTAGCGAAACAAGACAAGAGCCTCTGGAGCTAGATGAGGTAAGAATAACAAATCAAACCACAGTAATATGATTACAAGGAACATCTCAATTGGTCACTTGGATTATTTTTTGAATCCCATGAAAAACCTCAAAGATTGCAGACATCGTTAGATTTCCTAAGGAAAAAAGAAAGTTTCACTCAGTCCTTCCTCAATACCCTTTCTGAACCTGTTGGAACAGCTTCTATTTCTTCTTAGATTTGTATATTTTGAGTAATCACAGCCCTGTTTTCTTGCATTAATCAATCAGTCTTAGTTTATTGTACACTGACCTTAGCTTCAGATGTCCTCTTAATGGCCCGTGTTATTAAAAAAGCCCATTCTTCTAAACAGCTCTGAGTGGACTGGAACACACTGCTCTGGAATACCAGCAGATTGTGTTCCTTGACATACTGCCCTGGCTCCAGTCCCCTAACCACATTTTTCACAATCAGGCAATCAAACAAGGCTGAACCCTCAAAATGACAAATTCTCACCTTCAGAAAGCCCCTTGCAGTCTACCAGATACCCAATATCATGTTGCATCACAGCGGCATCTCGTGGCTTACTGAGCATAGGTCCAATCAGATTTTGGACAAAGACGTTATTTGCATTAAAAAGCATAAACAGCCCTACCTCAATTGAAAGAATAGGTATTTTATTTTTTTGGTTCCTCTAAATGGGTATTCAGTCCTGCTCCTGGATGGCCAATGTCCTGCAGAGTTTAGCTCCAACCTACCAAAACACAAAATTCCTAGCATTATCGAAAATCTTGAGTAGTTGGTGCACAGGTGTTAAATTAGGATTAAACCTCACACACCTGCCTGGACTTAATATGAGTGAGGTGTAAGGCATAGAGTTAACTCTGACATAAGTGGCCTTTGAGAAATTGCACAAGTAAATTGCACCTGGAGCAGCATCATTTGATTATTTTACTTCTTACAAAAGGCACTAACTGTGAACACTTTTTTTCTCTTAGGGGCCAAACACGATTATGATCTGCATGGTTATATTCCTGAACATTGGTTTGGCAATTATTTTCGTTCACATCTTATCTTGAGATGACAAAGCCTAAGGTAAGCTGCCACTTTACATCCCGCATCTTTTCTTGAGTGAATTTCATTAAGTGCAACTGCTATTTTTTCCCTTGTAAAATCACTGTGGGTATTATTTCGCACACCATCTTCTAGCCAAAACCATCCAGGTGAAAGAAACTACCATGGGGAGCTGTGAGGATGCACTGTGATCCATTAACGGCTCTGTTGTTGCGTTATCCAGTTTCAGATCAGCCCTCCTGAGTTACTCTGAAGTCTGTTGCCATCTGTAATTGGACCGAGTGCTCCCAAATGATCAGTGTCTCTCAGTACCTGAACATTATTGAGTAAAGCATTTGTGCACATTTGCTTTGTTTGTGGAAGGTACTGCTGCATTTAACAGTTCTGCTGAAGTCTAATGCAGGTGAACTTGAATCAGCTATAAGGGCTAATTGTTATGTACGTTCACAATCACGTCACATATCCTATAGAGCAGAACATGTCACTTGGCATGTAACGTTCATCTTTGGAGAATAAACAAATAGTTGTGACATTACCAAATGGGTCAATCCTGTTTTTTTCTTTTCAATGGCTAGAAGAAAATCCACCAGTGCACTTATGCTTTAACACCAGGTAGTGTCATGCATCATAATCTCAGATACTGTATACAAAATGTCTTAAAGTCTGCCCTGCGTGACACGGAGCAACATGGCTGAACAATTAAATGTAGTTGCTACAAAACATGAGACTGTCCCGACTATGAAGATGTAACATGCCAAATTCTATTAAGCTAATGCTTCCCTGTAAAGATGGTCTCCACAAGTCGATGTGAGTGTTTTTAAAACAAATTTGAAATCCCACTAATTAAATGGAAAAAGAAAAAAAGAGGGGGAAAATGATGTTGTGGCTAACTGTTGTACTGTGAATTTGTGATGGATCTTCAGCCTTTTTCTCTGCCTGTGCTAGAAAAACACTATGCAAGAGGTTTGAGAATGTTCAAACCAGATTGTGCAAATGTCCCATATTTTTATGCATGTGTGCACATTAGAGTGTTTTGTAAACTTCCAATTATGTTACCAGAAACATTTCATAGTTTTAGCTTACTTAACCCTCATAGTAGTGTATAACCTCAAATTTGAAAAGGTCTTATAGAAAATACTGTAAACTGTCCAAAATGTTATTTATTGAATAAAGGGTTTAACATTTAATCTAGAATAACAAATTAAACTGATTCCGATTAGGTGTTTACAATTCATAATTCACCCAAACACACCTGTTTCTTGTAGCTTTGAAGTCACTAGACCTGCTATTTTCACTACTTTGCAACATTAAAAGCTTAAACAAGTTCTTTATCCATTAATATCTGTAATATGACTTTCAAATGCATTACATTTAGCTAATAAAGTATAGCATGGTTGATGCATTGCATTACTTAGGATTATCCACTCTTCACATGACTGTTACGTTTCTTGTGTTTCACTCACAACCATGAATGGATTCATTACAAAAGAAAATGCACAACACAATTGAAATAAATGATTGTCAACTGCACACCTGTCATTCTCTTTACTTTAAGCATTAGAAAACGTATTGGTTGCACTATACATCTACATTTATAGCCCAGAAACACTAAATGTCTGTTAGCACTGTATATTCTCTCATCTAAGAGGCAGACAAGGGGGAAACAAAGAATATATATTTAAACTCCACCTGTCCACCAGCTTGACATATTCTCCCCTGACAGAGTCTGAATGCCAGGCCCAATATTAGATTAGGGTGGTACACAGGCCTCTAACACCATTTACTTTGAAACATGGGATGAATATTTCACTCAGATGAAGTGGCAAGTCTTCAACACTTATACATTAGCTTAGGCAAGCCTACAAAAAAGATTGGTCAATTAACATTTAATCGCACTGCTGCACTGCACATCAGTCAGATTGAGCACCACTGAGCCAAGAGTCATTTGTAGAGCAATACTGCCCTCTGCATCTGACACAAAGCAGAGCTCACACTCAATTACACGGTAGTGCAAATGTTAATCTGCATTTGAAGTGGATCAAAACCTTTCTAAAGTTGTCCTAAAACCAAAAACCTAAACAAATGTTTAGTACTGTATACGAAAAAAAGGTTAAAAATACAGGATTGTTACTCAAGAAGGAGCACAGGAGAACATGTAAAATATCATAACATTTTATTTCTTTTAAGAGCATAAAATGCAAGATTGACCTTTTAACCAGATGACAACTGGAAGTGAGGGAAAGAGACACACAAAAATGACAACGGACAGGAAACCTAACAGGTAGTGGAAGTGAAGAGCGATTTTAATATTCTTCACCTTCATCTTCTCCTTCCACACTCTCAGCTCCAACCTCCTCGTAATCTTTCTCCAGTGCTGCCATGTCCTCTCTGGCCTCTGAGAACTCACCCTCCTCCATACCCTCACC
>JAUMHI010000069.1:17564678-17582969 GCA_032359435.1 Enteromius unitaeniatus
TGATACATCCTCAAGTCAGATGGATCCTTAGATTTGTGCCATTTTCTCTCCGCTGCCCTGAGTTTGGATCGATGTTCGATCCAAAAAAGATTACTTTTGCATCTGTAATCTTTCAACCTTGAATTTTTTTTTTTAACCCCCCCGATTTTTTTCCTCCAACATGTCCCTTAAGGGGCTCCGTACAGAACAGCCTTATTTGAGACAGGGGATTTTAAAACAGGGATATTAAAAAAAAACACTGGATGGATTTTTATCGTTATAGAGTGGATGTGAACACTTCCAACACACATTTATGTTAAAACAGCTTGTAAACTGAATTTTGCATACAATGATCCTTTTAAAAATCACCTGAATTTTTTTTGTGAATATCTAAGTTAATATACATATACACTAAATAAGACCATATATTTTAGCCCATTTAAATTAAAATGTTTTAAAAATATATTTTATCCCATTCATTTTTGAGGAGGCCCAGATTCTCTTTACAACCCCTCTGACAAAGTGTTGCATTTTAGGTCTTCTCCTTGTCTAAAAGAGTTGTCTGGGACAGCAGACACCAGCTTGTGTCTCCCCCTCATCTTGTGACGTCAAGAGTGAGATGTTGTATAAAGGTTAAGTGTACTTTACTCAGTGGATGCATTTCCCAAATCTGCTTTAGGAAGATCCCTTAAATACTTCGCTTCAACTCTTGACTCACATACTATGCTAACTAGTTGACAAATGCGTCTGGAGCAAATACATTCTGTTGGAATAATTTGTCTTTAAGTCTGAGTCATTAGATCCTCACTACAGACATTTCACGTTATGATTAAAATTTATTACCTGCATGTTCACCTCCCTAATAGCAAATGAACCATATTAGACATATAAATCACTATAAGCAATTATGAGCAATATTAAATATGATGACAATATGGGCTTAGTTGTGAATAAGCTGAGGTGATCTTTGGCTGTAAAAATGAGAGTTCTTAATTCTATTTAAATGCAACTGAGTGTAAAAGAACAGAAAAATTGGGATTCCCCTTTTGAACGTTTCTAACAATCACCCAACGTGAACGCAGGGCTGTAGTTGTTACGAATTGAGGCAGGGAAGCGTGTGAGTTCATGTGCAAAAAGGGTTTATTAAGCTCAGAGTCAGGACAGATAGGATCGAGCACCAGCAGACAGAAATAGCGTAGGCAAAGACGAAATCATAAACGCAATCCAGGCAAGAGTCGAATTACCAGCAAACAGAGTCCATAGGAAGAAGCAATCGAAGGTCCGTGGGGAAGCAGAGGTCGACAACGGGAAGTCCAAGACAATAGAAAATAAACACAAATGAGAAAACCAAGAACAGAGTGTGAAATGCAAGGGTCTTCATTTTTTAAATTCTATAAAACATGGATTTTTTTCCTGAGAATTTACATTTATGGATATGAAATTTGACTATAAAGATAAAACAAATTTATGAAAAAAGTGTGGGTCTGTTATCTCAAGACAAGAAAGGTGACTCGGTCAATGCCAAAATAAATGAATAGCAGTCTCTGGGTTCTGTTTGCAAAAGCCACATCTTATTTAAAAAAAAATAAATGTATCCATTCTAGCCAAGTTCATTAAAGCCAGCTGGAAATAAACTCTGTAGGGCACTGGTCATTACAAATAATAATGCAAAATGATTTTCTTAGAAAAGAAAATATCTCTCACATCACATACATTATCAATAGTTAAGAATGCATTTTTTTTTCTTATTTGGACATTGTCTTGACTTGGACTCAAAACCTTTGGACTCTGTCTTGACTCGGACTCGACTAGTCTGGTCTTGGACTTGTCCTTTGACTCAACAAAGCTGGACTTGACTACAGCTGTGCGTGAGCATGAGATTTGAAAATCATAAGAAGTTGATAATCCCAGCAATTCAGAAATGTGGTTTGCAGTGTACATTAAAGGCAGCCATTTTGTAAAGGAAGCATCTTGAATCACACTTGAACTATGCAAAAACACACAAATGAATGACATGTTTTTGCAATTGAACTAAAGCTGAGCTGTTTTACCTAAATGCAAAGCAAGCCGATTTGTGCAAAAGGCAACAGCACGTGACATTAAGAATATCAAGTCTATACCATCCCCCTGCTGAAATGCAGTGTATTCTTGTGAGGCTATTAAAGGACAAAAAGTTAAAGGCAAATTATAGTCTAAAAATAAAATTATAAGTCAGGACTAAAACCTGGACTAATGGTGTGGTTATGGGTTTAATTCCCAGGAAGTGCAGAAACTGGATAAAAATGTATACCTTCAATGCAAAGTGAGATATTAATGTCTACCAAAGTGTAAAAGTACACATCTCACAACTAACTCGTACAGATTTTACCAGGTGGCTAATTCGTGCAACCGCACTCGTATGATTTTGGACAGTTTTTCTAAACAGCACACTGTAAAAAAAAAAATGTAAAATTTACGGTAAAAAAACAGCAGCTGTGGTTGCTGAAATTTGACCGTAAAAAATATGGTCACAACATTTCAGGTTTTAAGTTAAATTTACAGTTAAAAACTGTAATTTCATTAACAAAACTGCATTTAATTAATTGAATTTCAGTAAAAACAGCAACATTTTGAAAAAGTATTATCAATTTAAATACATAAAATTTGATATATTTTAAAATGTAATTAATTTTTATTCAACTCAATGCTGAATTTTCAGTAGTCTTTAGTGATTCTTCAGAAATCATTCTAATATAAGGATTTGTTGCTCAATAAGCATGTATTTTAATTATAAATGCTGAAATACATTGTGCTGCTTAACATTTTTCCGGAAAAATTCAGCATTTTATTTTAACTTTTAACAGAAATATTTTTATTATAAATTATAAATGTCTTTGATTAATTAAATATGTTCTTTCTGAATAAAAATATTGATTTCTTAAAAAAAAGAATTATACTGATACTGACATTTATGTATTTATAAAAAATAAATAAATAAATAAATAAATAAAAACCCGACTGAGTGGTATGAGATTGAATTGCAATGATGCAGTGATGGGAATGGTTATCTCACTATAATTCTTCCATATTTTACGAGGTGGCTAATTCGTACAAATTTATACGACCTCACTCGTAAAATTCCTAAGATTTTTGCCAAATCATATGTATTTAACGAGTTGCACAATATAAATTTGTACGAGTGACCTGCCTAACCCCTTACTGCTTGTGTGAATGACACTGAGCACCTTCTATATTTGTTCATATTTAAAAGGCCTTTGGTTCATCTTGTGACTTTCTCATTACCACCTGCATTTGGTGCTTATCAGTGTATTTCAAAGATAACAAACAGATTTCAGTATTTAAATAGGTTGGTATATTAACATTATATCAGTTTTAAATCAGTAATTCATACTACCCCCAAATGTTTAAAAGGTAGTGTATGGAATTTATGTCCACCTTATCGGCTTCCATATCAATTACAAAAATAATTGTAAACAGCACATCTGACCTTGACAAATCCACAGAATTTAATGTATCATTCATTCTCAAAGCAACTGTAGTTACGCACTAAAGCAACTGATTAGTTACGCGCTAAAGTTGCCTAAACAAGCACTGGAGGTCTGACAGAAAGGGTGAATGTCAGCTTTAATAGAGACAGACAATTTTAATCGTACAAAATTAGCCAGAATGATGGATTATACAACGATAAAGACCTCAATTGGTGTGTGAATGTGCATTTGATTGGTGTTACAGTAAATGTTTAACCCTCCATCAGGACTGTGGCTTGTGGCTGTGGAGAAACGAGCACTTCTGCCATGTTTTTGTTTTCTTAATTCTTTGTTATTATGCAAATAGCAAGAAACTGGAGCAACTGCAGGGGCTTTTATTTAGCCATCTAATTGGCTGTAATCAGAGCGTAGATTGTGACACAAGAGATGCTCTCACCTCAGCCAGATGTGCCTCATCAGAAAGGGATCACAGAGCTCTCTTTCAGTTTCTGCCTCCATTTCATAAACCGGCAAACTCACGCACACTTATGAGGACCACCAACACACTAATAACTCCAACCACCGACACACAAACAAAAGCACTCGGACGTCTGCCCCTCCTCTCATGATAGCCTGAATGCTGGTCATAGGACATTATCATTAGTTCTATCAGAGGACATTTGCTCAGGGAGAGAAACAGAGCTGTGACAGTGGGTGTGGAAGATGAATCGCGCACACAAATTATGTTGAGACGAGTCAGATGATCTCACCACTATTGATAGTAATGAGTCCAACAGCAAGGACCACAGATACATCAGATCAAACGGTTTAGGTCATTACCGAGATGCACATGTGCGCTCACTCACTCGCAAGACATACCAGACGTGCAATCACAAATACCGCACACAATGAAAATTATACAAATAAGCACATTGCCCGCACGCACGCTAGCAGAGGCCCGGTGGCCAAGGTTTGACTTCAAAGTACTTGTATCTCATATAGGGTTTAAATCATTAGCAGTCATTTAGCATGACATGGTAAAGTCAAATACATTATATGTACAGTCTTAAAAAAAAAAAATATATATATATATATATATATCAGTTTGTTAGTAAATAATTGAAAGTGTTTTTTTTCCTATATTAAAATATTCTTGTTCATATATTTACAATAATAATTCATATATTCATCTATTTAAAATAGAAAATTACACACAAATCATATACATTATATATCGTTTTAATCTATTATTCATACAATATTTTATTAAATTGTTAAAAAAATACAAATTATTTAAAATCTATATGGCTTGAAAAGGTACCACAGAACCAAAAGTAACAAAAAAAATCATCTAGATGTACGCATATTAAACTGATTAATGTGTGTATACTGTAGGGTTTACAAAAGAAAATAAACACTATATAAAAATCATTTGCTTGCTAAAGAGCGAGTGACCCAGTTTGTCAGATTCCTGCATGTTTTCCTCTGACAGCGTTTGGGATTTTGATATGTGTTTTCTTCATTCTTCTTCATTATACTGGCTATGCGTTGACAAACATTCCTGCAGCTCTGTGTGTTTATTCTTGCACAACATCTTAAATCTTGGTGTTCCATAATCAGCATTCAGCTGAACCTAGAGAATCACTCAACATGTTATAAAATATTTGGGATTTCTTTTTAAATGCACAAGCTTAATGTATTGCTGGGACAAAAGAAAACTAAAGCTGGTCCAATAAGAAAGGTTTACTCACTGAATAAAATAAAGCAAACACGTTATTTAATTCAGAAAAACACAGAGCAGAAGCAGAACAAGAATCATGGAACATGAGCATCTTGAGCAAAAAACGACAATGTCAAATGGAAACAAAGCGGTATATATATATATATATATACAGTATATATATACACAACCGTTCGTTCTGTTTCTCAAATCTCATTGGTTGAGATCTGTGATTTATTGCACCGCATTGTATCACTTCAGCAATGCCCTTCACGTTTTGTATCACTCCGCATGTTTTAGCCTATATAGTATTGTTATATTGTTCTATATAGTATGAATGGAATTCGGTCATGCACGTGTCATGCATCGTCACAACAGCGCGACAATTGAAACTTTCAATAAGTCCTTTATTTGTGTTAAACAAGTGTGATTTAATCACAATAATTTTTCCTGAGGTACTTACACTTAAAATGAGCTGCGTCTCCACTTTCCACCATTTTTCGAATATGACGCCTCCTCTCCCGGAGCCTTATGGGATAGTAAAGTGTCCATGGTATGCATACTATAGAATTTGGGCGGAAGCAGTAGGTCATCCGGGTACTTCTCGCCTACCGAATTTCGAATGCTATGAATTCGGACATACTACTCACCTCGCATACTGTTTTTCACGTATTATATAGTAGGGAAGTAAGCAATTTCGGAAGCAACATCGGTCTGGCAAAGCTGCCATTTTAGAGCATTTCCATTCCCAAAAAAGTGGGAACCAATGAGAAACGAGCATAACATTCTGCAACTAATTGTGTAAAAATTAGACTTTATTAATCAAAAATATACCTGTAAATCATACTTTTGTGTGAAAAGTAACTAAAGTTGTGGGAGCTTTACTGCCTCTAGTGTTCATTTCAACTGGAAACTGCAGTGATTTGTATGCATAGGTACATTTTTTCAGACTTGCAGAAAAGTATGAAGAGGCAGCTTTTAATACAGTAATACAATACGTTTTTAATGAAGCAACTCAATGTTCCTTCGTTACGAGCTCTAAAGTGACATTGTGGAGTTAGTAATGGTGCTTAGGCTCAGCTGTTTAAACTGTCAACTTTTAGATTTAAATCAGTAGCAGAAGAAAGTAGTTTGCACAGAAGGCGGCTAATGCTAATAAAGATACTTCAGTGCGGTTTCAAATTTATTTACACACTTGTGCAATATCGGTTCTATATCAGTGGCTGTCATTGCCTCCGGCCTTGTGTCTCTGGCCTAATGACAGCCATGCTGATATAGAGCAGAGTGATATTGCTCATATAGTGTATGTGTGTAGTAGGGTTGGGCGATGTTGACCAATTTGGCATCGTACCATGTGAAACATCGCGATGGACGATGACATCGTCGTCATATTCATCGGTTGGGAGCATTTCGTTGTAACTAAAACACCAAACCCAACAAAAATAACTGCTCGCACAAGCAGGTGAGAGATGATCGAGTGTGCGATCACTTGAATTGTATGTGAGTGCTTGATGACATATCATGTGCACGCAAGGGTTTGAAATGGGCCCCGTTTCTTCGCATGTACATCTGTTTTCCTCTTGCGGAAATGATTTACCGTGCTGGCCAGCATCAGTGGTGCGCTCGCTAATTAATGGCATAGATTTGCCGCCATAGATTAAGAGTGTTTTTCGCGAGCTGGTTGCTGCTGCTGCGGGGCGGAGGATCGCGATGCCGGCTCAGCATCGTGATGTCTATCGGCCATCGATGGCATCGTCTATCGACCCAACCCTAATACACACAGTATATAATATACATAAGTTAACTTCTTTTACTCACCCCCAAGCCTTCCAAGGTGTATATGACTTTCTTCTTTCAAACGAACACAGTCAGTTTTTTTATTTATTTATCCTGGCTCTTCCAAGCTTGGTAACACTGGTGGATAGTGGCAGTTGTGTGAAGTATTTGAGTAAATGGACTTTGTTACTGTACTTATGTATTTTTTTAGCTACTTTGTACTTGTTCTGAGTATCAAAAATATACTCGACTACATTTTTGATTGAATATATGTACTCTTTACTCCACTGCATGTGAACGGACACTTACCGTTCGGCATCGGCAACAAGTCGGCATCTTTATCTACAACGACTAATTTCTTGGGTAGAAGAGGCGATATCGCCATCTGCAGGCTGCTGAATGTACTGGATGCTATATATGAGCTAAATGAGGCTACTCCACGTGAACATGAATTAGCAACTTGCCAAATACCAGGTGTTTAATTAGCGACATGGCTGCAGCCACTGATGGAGCCGACGGCAGTAAATCTTGCAGTGCCAGCACTGACGACCGTCCATGGCCTTATTTTAAAGAAGTGTTTTAATTTGCTGAAATACAGAATGGCTCTTACTGGATGCAGTGTCTACTTTGTTTGTCACGAACCATGAAAATAAGTTATTTTAAGAATTTATCGTCAAATTTGAGGAAACGCATTGAGAGTCGATTTAATGTGAATTTAGTCAAATTAAATGATACAGGTCATGACTTTACAACAGTATTGTAAGCATAACGTTACCAAAAGTTAATACAGTTACTGATATGGCAAAAAACACTGTGATTTTTTAGCTTACATTTTTTTTGTGCAACGCAAATAAATATATCACTGAAATTATACATTTATTATACATTTATACAGTTGCATTTAGTTAAGCCTGGGCCCGCCCATACTTCCTGTGACGCTACATTCTATTTCGCGAGCAAAGTTAGTCTGACAAAGCTGCCGTTTTAGAGCATTTCTGTTCCCAAAAAAGTGGAAACTTGCAGCCTAACTCTACAGTATGATCAAGATCAACATCTGTACCAAGATAGAGGAAGCTGTGGGTGGAATGAAGAAAAGTGTAACAGAAGCCATGAGAAAGGTGGAATACATCTGTACAACTACTGAATGCTGGAGTTCAAGTCAGTGCAGCTTTATAGGTATGACAGTGCACTGAACATGCAACAGCAACCCCATTAGAAGATGAGGATGAATCTGATACTGAAGATGAGGAGAAAAGTGAAGAGATTAAATATGTTGAGGTTGCTGAAATTCTAGCCAAGGATGATCTTGAACTTCATTTGCCCAAGAATCAGCGTTGTGCTTGCCATCTTCTGAACTTGGCTTCCACTGTGAATGTTGACACTGCTCAATCAGATGAAACATATAGGTCATCAAGATCATCCTTCTCCAAATGTTGGGCCTTGTGGAACAAGAGTGTCCGGTCCAACAAAGCTGCAGAGATGATGGAAGACACTCAACGTCATGCTTTCCAAACTAAAACGAGCTAAGATATCCATGAAACTCTGCAAGAGCTTGGTAGATGCGATCCTTAAAGGTGTGAACAAGCACTTCGGTGACATGCTCAACAATCCTGAGCTGATTGCGGCTGCACCTTATTGGACAACTGATGCTGCCGTCCTCAAACTCGGTTTGTTGTCACAGGAATATAAAACTAAATGAAGAGCAGTGACGTGCTAATTAGTATAGTTTATTTTTATTTTATCACAAACTGATTTTAGAACTAACTTAAACATTTAGATGGAAAAATGGGCGTTCTAGTATTGTATGTAATTTGGGGTATTAGGCAATATTCTAAATACTGTTATCAGTAGTGCGTGACTACTACTACTACTGCTTTTTTGGAAACTTTGTGGAATGCTGAGATCATGTATTTTAAACTGCATAAGAGTGCATATGTTATGTAAAATATAATAGGACTAAAAATGCTTTGGAACTCATTTAAATTGTTGCAGAAACATTTCCAAATGTGTATTGTATTGTAGGCCTCGACTTGGCCTAGACATCTCAGGCACAACAAGGCCTATCTGATGTGCTGGTGATGACATGGGTGTCCTAAAAACCATCCCACCTCATCTACCTGCATCTTCTGCTTGAGAGCGTCTTTTTTTAACAGCACTGGTCTCATTTAGGCCAAAAAGAGCTAGAATAAGTTCCAAGAACTTTGAGAGCCTGCTTTTGTTGAAGCTGAATAAAAATATTGCCCCCTCTGAGACTGACAGGTCAATCAAATCAAAGTCAGCTGAATTTAATTTTACTTATTTTTTGAGAGTGGGGGGCGCTTTTATGAACGTTTGAGTTTGACTGAGACTGACTTTTTGTTCTATTTCTTTTTAATCTATTTTCTTCTGCTACTTTGAAACATTGAGGTGTTCAATTTCATTTCTATATTAGGGTCTAAAACCTCAAAAATAAACAGTTTCTTGTTTTTCACATTTCTTTGAGCCTACATTCAGCACAAGTAAAAAAAATTTTTCAATCGGATACTTTACGACTTTCACTCAAGTCTTATTGGAATTGGTGAGTAATTTTTACAGTACTGTATCTGTACATTTACTCAAGAATGGTTTTGAGGTATTCTTTACACCTCTGGATAGTGGCCATGATTTCGAAGCACCGTAAATCGGATATATCTGCAAGTACTGCATTAAAAAAAAACTAAAAACAATACGTTTTTGGTGGGGGTTATCACATCTTCTGAAGCAGATTGATGGGTTTTTGTAACAAAAATATTTCTAGTTTTAAAAGTAACTACCTATGATTCGATGTATGACACAACTGACATCATACGGTCGGAAATCTCTCCCCTCTCACAGAAAATTGCAGTCAGTTATTTAGGCTATAATTTTAAAACTATTTTTGTTGTTATTTATATTTAATAATTATATGATATATATATATATATATATATATATATATATATATTAGAGAATATATAACAACAAACATTTTCTACAATTATTATATAGCAAACAAACACATTATTGCGATATAGGGTGAAAAAGCAGCAATGATTAATTAATTCATGTTTTATATTCGTGATGTCAGATGCATACATGAGAGATGGACAGACAGTGAGAGAGAGACTGATATGCCTGAGATCTGTTCATCTTCAACACCTCTCCTCCACAGGTGGCTATCTGATACTCGTCTCTCTTTCTTGCTGATTTTGGCTTGTAGCTCTTGTCCTAACTTACCCTTAACAGACTTTTCAGAAAAAGAGAGAAACATCCCTGACACGTCCAGAAGCTTCCCATGCACGGCGCGGCTGCTGTTTCCCAGCCTTACAACAACAGCTCTCCGAGTGCATGCAAACAAGACCTCTACACTCGGCTCCATCATTTCATATCATAACTATTTTCTTTTTGATGGGGAATGTGTTTCGCCCTCCCCTGACGCTCGGTCCCACTGGAAACCGTGCACACGCACACAAACTCTTATACAAAGCATTTGGCAGAGCTGTTTGAACTATGTTACAAAAAAAAACCTGTTGCAACTGCAAACAGAATGTCTTTCATTTTGTCAATCGGCACCACACATCTGCATGAAAACAATTCAGAGATAAAGGCTGAACTGACAGTGTGACATCATTCAACAATCCTTCAAGCTGTCTATCTGCTGGATTATAACTCGAAGTATTACAAAAGACTCCTTTGACACGTAATCAGTCATGACCGTGATTCTATGCCATATGACAATTTCAAAATGCATGTAAATAATCAGCAGGATCACGCATGCCTTTCACAAATACTTTAAACACCTATGTATCTAATACACCCGAATTACAGGGGAGCCACACCTATAGGCACTTTGCACGGAGTTTAATCCATCTGTAAATAAGTCTACAAGGGCACAACTGTTTTTAAAAAAAAAAAGTGCATGCGTGCAATATCATGTGACGCTGTTTATTTAGACAGATTTAGATTTGCATCTCAGTTTTGCATCTAGCAAAGAGTTTATATCTTAATTTTGACCACATGAGGAGAAATGTTAAAGACACGATAATAATGACAGCTATCAATCAAACACTGAACCCGCACAAAATCATGCTGAAGAGTAACACTTCCTATAGCTCTTAATAATGCATTATGTTATGGAGACTTTCACTGTAAACATCTGTACATTTACAATGCCAAAAAAAAAAAAAAAAAAAATTAGCACAGAACATTCTTATAAATTGACTGCGCAGTTATGTCGAACACTAAACACAACGCATGTAAATAATAATACATGTGTGTGAGAATAACGGCCGAAGAGCGAAGAAAAAACTGTTTTTTTTTTATATTTATGGGTCTTTATTGGGACAGGACAGTAGTGAGCTGACAGGAAAGTATAGGTGGAGAGAGAGGGGGGCGGGATCTGCAAAGGGCCTCGAGACGGGAATCGAACTCGGGTCACAATGTATGGCGCAACCTAGGTTCATTGGAAACATGTGTCTCTTCATACATTTCTGCAAAACTGAAAAAACTTACCATATATACGAATCACTGCAGTTTCCAGTTGAAATGAACACTAGAGGCACTAAAACTCCCACAACTCACACAAAAGAATGATTTACAGGTAAATTTTTGATTTTCACACAATTAGTTGCAGAATGTTATGATATGATCAGGGGCGTAGCACCAAATCCTGGGCCCTATGCAGAAGCAGTGGCCATGGGCCCCCTTAACCACAAGGTTCACAACTACCTACGACACCATTTAATACATCAATCAACTGATGCATTTACCCAAAATATTAGCATTTACATTAGTTAACAACATTTATTGTGATCTTAAAATTATATTTAGGGATATTTAGGGATAAGTGATATTTACAACATGATAGAGCATTAATCTTTAGAGACACTCGCTGGATATTTGAATTCTGAACGGACACAAAACGTACCTCGAGCAGCATTATAAAAACACTGCAATACGTACCTGTGCCACCTAATGCAAACATGCCACGGTTACATATTAAACATGTGTTTTAGCATCTCTCTGGACATTTCACTTTGAAACTGTGGTGAAATGTGCATTAAGGTACGTAATTATGGGGCTGCAGAAATGTACGTAGAAGCACGTATTTCCAGTGAGCCTGGGTTGGTATGTCGACATGGGAATTGTTGCTATTTGCTATAACACAAGAGCTAAATGAGAAAATGTTTTTTTCACCCCATCCTGCAGATTTATGCAAAAACATAACTCGGTTTTATAAACTTTTCAAAGAAATCATGTTTTTATTGTGTTTTATTATGACTTCTTATCCTAGCAAATGTGTGTACATGTTTATATTTGTTTATATTCTGACTTTTTCCTACAATTATGCCTTGAGAAATGCAAGAACAAAAGTCCCAAATGTGGGATAAAAAGTTGCAATTATCTTTTTTATTGATTTTTATTCTGTAGCGTAAATATGCTTCCATTTGATTCTATAATAGACAGTTTCTAGGTAATTACAGAATCAATCAAATTCAATGAAATGGAATAATCCATCTTGTTCGAGGGACAAGTATTGTTTTGAAGCCAGTGTACTTTACCTTGGTTACAAAAAGGCTCTCATTGAGGAGATAAACAAATTAGCAAACAAAAACCCACACATCCTCACCAACATCCATTTAACCTAAATATAGCCTAATTTGTCTTGTAAATGCTTTTTCAAAGAGCTTCCAAGAGGTGCAGGCCTAAGTGAACAAAGCCAAAAATAAAAAACAGATTGTCAATAGTGTCAGCCCGGCCAACTTTGGCCATTTTCTACATGCAATTGTCTTCCTTTAAGAAAAGGAAAGTAAAATATAGGAAGGGATTGACAGCTTGTCAGGTATTTGTTACTTCAAAAAATCAGCTGTTAATATGGTAGCCAAAAACAATTTATGTTGGCTTTACCAGCATGTATATTGCAAAAAATGACATTTCTATGGACTTAACCAAGAAGTTCAGCCAGCATGAAATACAAGAACACAATAAAATAAATTTATTGGACTTAAAGTATCCCCAGGTGGTTATATATAAAAAAAAATAAGTCGGCGTCCAAATGCTAGCACAAGAAGGTCTTGTCTATTTTCGAAAGGACACAGGATCAGAAATAGTCAAACCAGATGGGCAGTCTGAGAAAGACTCCAACAGATACAAAAGGTGAGATAAAGAGAAAATCCAGTGGTTAAAGTCTCGGTTATGAGATTGAGCTTTATCTCAGCTGCTAAAATGAGGTTTAGACATTTAAGAATGACAATTCTGTGACATTTTAGATCAAGAAAAAAAGAATAGTTTGGCGCACTGCACTGCAAACAAACTTATGCAAAGTATGTGATGTAAGAACACCAGCATCATCATTTCAATTTATTTTCATGACCATTTACATTGGTAGATTCTCACTGAAGCCATCAAAACTATGAATGAACACATGTGGAGTACTAACTATTTTATTATATGAATTGGTGCAAAATAACAAAAAAAAAGATAACATAGCTAAAAAAGATAAGAAAACTTCAACATCCTTGCCCATAATGCACTGGGCTCGATCAGAATATCCGTGAGCAGGGAGGCAAAAATACTATGTGTATATAAAATACTATGGGTATATTTCACAAAATCCACTACGGTTACGACACAAAAATGGTAACGCATTTATTTATACTACATTGTTGTAATAATACGAAGTTGGTTGAAAATTAGCAAACTTTAAGATAATCTCTTACTTTCTTACATGCTTTGTTTGCTTACAGTTAAATCTATTCTAATGAGGCCGTGTGCTATTTACAGGTATAGCACTAGATATTTACAGCTGTCTAGTGGTTTATTTCTATTCCTTTTTTTTTTGGTGCAGGTCAAGAAGTGTTGAGACTAAAAAATGCATAATTTCCATCAATTCATGTTCCTAATTTAGTAGTTTTTACATATATATATATATATATATATATTTATTTGAAGTTCCTGAAGTTTCTATATAAAACAGCATAAAATAAAATTATAAGTATTATTATTAAATAATAAGTATAAATTATACAAGTCAACATTTTTCATTTATTTTAATTTTTATCAGTTTTAGAGAAGAGAGCAAAAATGGATTCCAGATGAATATTGCAGCATGACCCATCAAATTTTTTAAATTGCTTACTATGTTACATTTACAGAAATGTTTTATTAAATGTAAAATGTTCCTGGTAACTAAAATAAATAAATAAATGCACAGTTGTGTCACAAATATCCTTCGTGAATGTGCATAAACGTAAACAATTTAGGTCTAGATTTTGGTGCCAGAATTGCTTTTATGCTGCTTTTTAGAGCTTGGCATCCTCTGGTTACTGATACATATCATGCTAGAAAGCAGCGTCAACATTCTGCTAAATATCTCATCATACATATCAGGGGTCACCAGACTCGGTCCTAAACTCTGCAGGACACTGGCCATCCAGGATCAAGTCTGGTGACCCTTGATAAATAGGGTCACACATTTAGAACGACACGGAGGTGAGCAAACGAGAACAGTGGGTAAATGAGGACAAATGAGCTTTCACTTACGACTGAACTATGTCTTTGAATGGAACGAACCTACACAACCTTTAAGATACCAGTCTAGATCTTCAACCACTAATCACTAAGCAACCAACATTCTTCAGGTTTCACTGCACAGAAAAGGGTTTTATGAGATCCGTAGTGTAATCACTTTATCAGGTGTACCTGCCTTTATGAGCACGTCACTTCACTGATAAGATAACCACACACATTAATCTGTTTCCATGTAAACATTCCCAAACAGTAGAAGACAAAGTTTTGAACTAGATAATGTTATGTTGTTATAAAAAGCATACCGATTCAGAGGCTGTAGGCAAACAGGGCCTTCCTCGTTTTCCTCAAACGTGTTCTCCTCAATGTCTAGGTTCAACTTTCATTTACGGTGTTAGGTATTGGTCTAATTGACTTTTAAGGGGCCCTAGGCAGCTGTCTTTGCCTATAGCGCTGAGTCCGCCCATGCAGATCACCATTCGTGACCGGGATAGGAGCCAGATTGCTCCATGTTCTCTTTTGCTTTGAGGGAGTGGTATGAACGAAAGCAAACACAAACTAATCCGAACTCACTTTTCTCCTGTCTGTTGTGCTGACTGTTTCTCTTGTGCTATCATTACCATTACGCAGAATAATTACATCAGCTGCAGCCACTTCCAGGCATTGATCTGTAACTCGAATAAATCCTCTGGAGACACGAGGGGATGAAATGGTGATCTATGGTGGTGTGTGAGGGGAAAAACCTGACTTTCATAGGAGTTCCAGTCTGTAGAATGGTGGGACAGTTCCTGGTATAGCTGCATCTCTTCCTGCAAGCACAGCTTTCTAAGTGCTCTAATGAGATAGTGGGCAAGAGAAAAAAAGTCCATGGGATGCTGCATGTGAGAAACGGGAATATGAAGATGTGCGGCGTACGTGTAACGAGTTTCTAATTAAAGACACGGCGATGTAAGCCCTCGAGGGACGACTCCTTCCGTCTGAGAGCCTCAATAAATTGGCGAGAATCGACGGCGAATGTTTGGAGACGAGCAACGCGCGTCCTCAAGGAGCTTTCACTGGAGTTTTCCCAAGACTCGGAGACATCAGGAGGGAGTCTGACCACTTAAACTTCCCACGCTTGAGCGTACTAAAGGATAGCTCTCTCTCTCGTGTTGCGAGCCTCGCGTGGGGTTAAATAGACGCCGGACGCTCGAGACTCAATAAAACACACCGCGCGCTCGAACGCCTCAGGCTGTGTCGATTGAAGGAAAGAAACGCAGCAACACCTCAGGTAGGTTTACTAGACGCATTTATTTATTTTTTTTATTATTATTTTTAAATCAAATCACTCTTAAGTTGCAAAGCTGTTTTTTTAATTTTCAAAGTGGATTGTAACTTCAAACAATCAATGGGATGCTGTTTTGTAGTTTAACCAGTTAATTAATCCACACTACTACAAAACTGAATTCATATTTCACATCCAGGATTAAAAGTTAATGTACATATTTAACACAGTGATTATTTTGATCGAATTTGTTTTTAAATGAATGAGTTGGACCACGTTAGTGGGGGAAAATCAGCCAACTAGAGCTCTGCTGCATACATGAGAAATCATTCAGCGGTGTTTTAAAGCACCACCGCATCTCCTAATGAAGAAAACGTGTGGAGAGATAGTTAGAATAGTTTTGATGACTTATCTTAGAGTAGGTGTGTCCGCGCTGACTGGCAGGGAAAGCGTTAATTGCACTTCTTTTTTTATTTAAGAAATCGTAAAAGCCTCCAAAGTTTATTTTTAACATAAAGTGGACTTTTGCATCTTATAAACCCTGTCGCTTCTTCAGCAGACTGCGTGATCCAGGACTTGGGCAGCGCGGGACTTGCGGGAGCGATGCGCGCGTTGCGGGCTCCGGTTCTAGTAATGGGGCTCGTCGTGTTAATCTGCACCACCGCACGAAGCGACGCCAGCGCGAACAAGGTCGAGAAAACGTTCAGACGGATAACAGACATCATGAGACTGGCGGAAAATAGCGCGGACGACGCAAGCGCGCAAAAGAAAGAGAGCGCGCTGAAGGACACTCATCATCTCAAAACGGAAACCGGGCAAACTATTTTAAGTAAGCATCATGCAGAGATATACACGCACCAATATTCAGAACAGACTCAGAGAAAAGCTCATTTGATGCAATGAGTGTGTGCCTTTTTTCCCCCCTGCCCTATATTTAAAAGGGACGTGACTTACCCACTAGGGCACCAGCCAAAGTCTTAACTCTCCAAGCATTAGGTGAAATAGTTTTGCATTGCACCTGTTGTGTGACGAGTCAGACATGTGGTATCCGTTCACAGCAATTCCCAGCTAGGTCAAGTAAGACGCAGAGAGAAGCAGAAACATTAGTACTTAAACATATGAATGGTTTTAATATAGTATACTAAGAATAAGTGATCATAATGTGCAGATAAAACTTGTTTTGTGGTCTTATTTCATTGCTGGTGATTCGTTTGAGCTTCAGAATCATCCCTCCATTGAAGGATCAATGGATATTGAGGATTTGTTTCTTTCTTTTATGCAGAAATCTTTCCCAGAGATGTCAGAAGGAAGGAGAAGGTTATCAGAATCTTTACAGGTGAGAGACCTTTGAGTTTTGTGTGACCTTGAAACAAAGGGAGTTTGAGAGGTTTAACCTGGCTATTTTTCTTTCACCAGGTCCTCTTTATTTCAGTCCAAAATGCAGGAAGGATGTCTACAGGCTTTATCATAACACCAGAGAGTGCACCATCCCTGCATGTGAGTACAGTCAAGTGATCCCATCTCTTCAGACCCCACAAACAGGTCACATCTCTGCCCACATGCACCACATCCCTCTACAAACTGTCTTTATATTCATGACAGTCTCATGTCGGCTAGGTGCCCCTGATTTACCCCTGCACATGGAGTTTTAACACAGAAAAAGTATAGGCTACAAATTCAGGACTCATCCAGATGATTTTTCAACTCATCCAGCTTTACTCCTGTCCTCAGACTACAGAAGATGTGCGCGACTTCTGACGCAACTGGCGAGAACACCGAGATGCCGAGAGGGTTAGAAATACCAGGTAAGACACTTTTTAATACTTTTTTTGTCTCTTTAAATTAAGGAAATTTAACAAGAAACTGAAGAAGAGAGAGAGGGACAGGCATAATACCCACAGAACAAAATAATTGTAAAAATTCATGGAAACATTTACATTTCTAAATAATAAAACTAGTTTTTTTAATTTATATTTATTTATTAGTACATATATATATATATATATATATACGCATACAGATGTTGATAAAAGTTTACATAATTTGCGGAATACCAAAAAATCTAATTTTTTTTAATATATATATATATATATATATTTGTGTGTGTATAATAATACTGCGCAACTGTGACATAAAAAAAAAAAAAGTTATATATTATTGCTGTCAAATGATTAATTATGATTAATAACATTCAAAATAATACAATTTTTGTTTGCATAATATGTTTTTTTGTATATTTATTATTATGTGTGTGGGTTTATGTGGTTCATGAGGACATAGATTTGTATAATGACATGGGTATGACATAGGTATTACAATATGTAGGTGTTTTATGAGGACATTTTCAGTGTCTACATTTAAAGTGGATCAAATCCGTTAGCCAAAGTTCTTTTAAAACAAAATCTAAACGTGTTCTTCTCTTAGGACAACTATGAAAAAGTTTGTTTGATTCACTTCAAATGTTGACTACTGTGTGTGTGTGTGTGTGTGTGTGTGTGTGTGTGTATATATATATATATATATATATATATACACACACACACACAGTGGGGTCAATAAGT
>JAUMHI010000069.1:17583069-17594408 GCA_032359435.1 Enteromius unitaeniatus
TTTCAAAATCAGAGTGTTATCAAATTATTATTGAAATCAGTGTGTATATATATATATATATATATATATATATATACACACACACACATAAATATACACATACATGTCTCTATTTATTTATATTCATATAATTTTTATTGTGAATAAATATATTTAGCATTTAGATATCTTTTTTCATGAAATATACATGTGTGTGTATATACATAATTATAAATATACACAGTACACATGCATAGATTATGTAAACAAAACTTTTGGATGCATATATATATATATATATATGAATGAATACTTAGGACCATGTGATATTTCAGGTTATCTTTTTTTAAAGATGGTAGGCCTTTCTGCCTTTTTCTACGACCACTTCGGAAACAGTACATGTAACAAACCCTGTTTCCCAATTTTTCACTGAAGGAAAAATGTCCAATGCATCCAAGTGCACACATGTATACAAACACAGCCAAGTCTGAAACAGCACTAAACTTCACTTCCTTTATCAAGCAGGTTGAAGCCAAACCAGAGTGACCCAGAAAAAAAAACAGCAGTCAAAGTGCCTTTGGACAAGAGAAGAGAATTTGAACCAACACGCAACATTCCACATAATCAGCACATCGCGTCCAGAACACTGCTCTGCCTCTCGGGACAATAGATGTGGGAAAGAATTGATAGAGCAGTAAACGGACACAGTATAATGGGATGCACTTGCCCAAGGACGGTCTGCTGTCCGCATGGAGTCAACGTTAAAACACAGGATGACAGAGAAAGAAAACAGAAAACGCATCTGGCGCATTGGGTTCCGAACCTGTCTGCGAAAAATACAACCATTTTCCATCGTTTCATCACGAGAAAAGGGATTGCAATGGTTTCGTGTTTTCTTCTCATCAGATATCGAGACTCGTCACAGACGTGATGTTTTTGTGCAACATGCCTCGATGGGGTTACAATTCAGAGCCGTGACCACAAATTGTGTTAGTTCACTCCGGCAAGAGAGAGATTTGCTTTCTCTGAGCTAGAACTGAAAACCAGTTTACTGCATGAAAGTTTCCTTTCACTTCTGTTTGCCAGCAAACAGGTAGATTTTTGCAGTAAATCCATGAAAAGCTTTTCGTGCGAGCCTGTGAGTGTGTGACTGTGGAACATATTCAGTATATTTTGATATGTAAATGTTGTACAAATGAGACTTTAAAAAAATCAGTATAACAAAAATATAAGCGTCTGGCGTACGATGGGATGTGTATATTTAAAAGAAAATATATTTAAATAAATTATGATTGTTTAAACACTGTGGTCTGTTATGTTATAAAAATAGACCCAAAAATGAAAGGTTCATCTTTTTGTAGCATAAAACACAGTCTCTATTTAGTTTAACAGCTTATCTTGGCATTAGAAAAAATATTTTTAAGGGAGTTCAAGATCTCTTATCACTCATGGTGGATGCTTTGGATGTTTCAGAGATACAGCATTTTTTTGTCTGTAACCACACCAAAGATAACGGTCAACTTCTGTGGATAAATATCTTAGCGATGGGGAAGAATTCCCCCAAAAGATGAACTGGAGAAGACTGGAGGAAGAAGGAAAATCAACAACTGGCACACAACAACCACAGACCCATTCAAAGAAATGACATAAATATGCTCTCAAATGTTGCAAAGAATTAGAGGAGGGAAGGCGAAAGTGATTTTAGCATTTTCATCTGGTTTATTTTGGTAAATTTACTCTCCTCAGAGAGTACGGTCAACAAAAGCATGATATGACATTTCATTACAACGTTTTTTACAATTAAAGACAAAGTGCTTCTCTCTATGCTGCTATTGTTTGGTTTCAGTGTTTTGTTTATGAAGACACTTATTTCAAATGGATTTTTACGTTTGAGCATCTCGTGATGAGGTGTAGCAGGTTTCAGGAGATGGTCGCGGTGTGTGTGTGTGTGTGTTATGAGTGTTGCTCCAGGAAGGCTTTGCAGCACCTCACACACTGTTCATACACCGTCTCAAAGTCTTTATCACTCCCCTGCAAGTGAAAACAAACAGGAGCAATTAAAATGTAATCAAGCATAGCAGCAAGAGACAGAATGACCAAAAGACAGTAGAGCAGAAATGTTTTGATAATGAAGTAAAGAGCAGTGAATTAACTAATTCTTTTTTCTTAAAATGCTAATGCACATTTGGCTTATACGAACCAAAACTAAACATTTTAAATGTTTTAATAAAGCAATAAGCCCCAAAAAAGGGCCCTTAAATTCACTGCAAACCATGGCATCACAAGGTTTATTGCTTTTATAAAACGGTTACATAATATATGTAGCAAGGATTTAAATAAAATAATAAAACGTAATGATTTTAACAAAAACATTATTCTTTCGCCAAAAAACAATCTAGTTCCTCATATACGGTTGTGGTTGCCAAGCAACACACAGACGTAAACAAAGGTGCATGTTTTTGGAGTATTTTACAACAGCTTTGAACGTGGCTCAAAATCAAGAACCTGAACTATCCTCTTTATAAACAGGATTTATAATCATAATCAATGCACGGCAGAAGAAAGTCAGCCAAGCATTCACTTTGAAACAGTTTACGCCTGGAAACTGCTAATAGTAAATAGGTAAACTGCATGAAACACACTGAATTAAAGAGGTCATATGATGCGGCTTCAAGTTTCCTTTGTCTTTGGAGTGTTACAAGCTGTTCGTGCATAGATAAGATCTGTAAACTTGCAAAGACTTAAGTCTCAAAACCCGAAGAGGTATTCTTTTATTAAAGTTAAGATTCGTCAAAGCCTTTCAAAAATACCTCATTCAAACACTCCCACAACTTTTACTGTGTTCCAAAATTTGCATAAAACCGCCCAAATGTATACACAAAGGCGGCCTAACTTTTAACCTAACCTTTGTCATTTTTTTCAAGTTTTATCCATCTAGCTTTATTTTATTTCAGTTTTAGACATTTTTATTTCATTTATTTACCAAGACAACATCGCTTTTTTGTGTGTTTTATTTATTTCAAAAATGATGTTTAATATATGTGAACAATCAGATTTAACCAACGGGATCTTCTATAAGCTCAGTTTGAGATGTTGCGGTGTTAAATTGCCATAGATCTCATCTTTGGATACACAATGTACAACCTCCATCAAAAGAAACTGCACTCAAAGGACCACACTTCCTCTCACACTTAAATCTCGAGGGACTAAACAGGAAATCTCAGCTATCTGAAGAGTGATCATCGCCACAAGAGCATTTGGCTGATGAACTGCCCGGTTTCCTATTCTTTGAAGGCAGAAAGGCCTACCATCTTCAGCCAGCTGGATTTCTGCCTTGAAGAAACACTAAGAGAGGAAACATCCAACTTTACACCTTCCATGATTATCTTTAACAATCTCAATGTGGCTGTGCTGGAAGCTTTAAGTCCAGGGAAACATCTTCAAAATGTGTCTTTAATCAGTCCTTAAGACATCTTCTCCCATAAAAGCGTGTTTTCTGATCTTCACAGATGAGTCTTGGAGAGCTGGTGGTGTGAGCGGGATAACCTGACAGTCTGGAGGAGGAATGCTAATGATCTCAGTTGGGGTGGCCTGTAAGGTTCTTTCCAGTTTCTTTCCATTTCTCAACACACTTACCCGGTCCCTCCCTCATAATCGACAGTGCTCCCTTCCAACTATCAGTTTTGTGGTTTTACAAGTTGGCTAAATCAACCATTCTGTCATAATTGAGTGTGTGTGACACTTTGTGACAGTAAGCACCTCGGTTTAAAACTTTAAATAATACTCTTACATTGGCTTCACAATAACAGACATCGATCTATTTATATAATTGTTACAAGGTGCAGTTTTGCCATCATTTACTGAATAATGTGGACGCTATTTTCCACAATAACATCAGGAGGAGGTCTAAAGCTAGGACGTTTTTTGAGAACGATTCGGACCAATTTAAATTTTCATTTTTTTTTTAAATTTAACTTGTAGTTAGAATTTTAACTTGACATTTTATTATTCACCATCTGGTTAAAGAAGGTTCTCTTCCAAGTGCTGCACACGTGAAGTGGACAACATGTAAATGTAACAAGTATCTTTACAGAAAGGATGCATTAAATATGAAGGCAAAAATCACAAAGCTCTAGCTGGCTCTTTAAAACATCAAAAAGGATGCAAGAGCATCGTAAAAGTGGTCCATAAAACATGTACTATATTTGAATTCTTCTGAAGCTGTATGATAACTTTGAGGAATTGACAAAATTTAAGCCATTGTGCACAGAAAATCTTCATCCTTGGTCTCCTTCAAGAGACTTCATTATAGAAGTAGCAATTCATGTTCAATTCATTAAAAAGTGATTATTTTGAGTTGAATCTTTTAAATTAATTACTTTATAATATATTCAATTCATTAAAGGCAGAGTAAGTGAAAAATGCTTTAGAGTCGGGGCCGAACACCCAAACAAACGTGTAGCCAATCAGCAGTAAGGGGCGTTTGTTGATTGGCTACAAGTTTGTTTGGGTACTCGGCCCTGACTCTGTTTTCTAAAGCAGAAGAAAAATTGCTTACCCTGTTTTTAAGGTGCAGTTAACTAAATCCTTATATTCTGTTACATTCCTACAATACTACCGAGATTTCATTCAAAAACTTTACCATCAATGCAGATGCTGCAAGTCAATTTCTTGTGTTTGAGCACTAAAATTTCAGTGCATATCAATGTAATATAAATGTCCATCTTTTCCGGAGAATTTCAGGATACTCCAAATATTGCACAAGAGCCATTGATGGTTTTCAGGATTTTTTTTCATTCCCTGTGAAGTTTGAAAGCCCGATTCACTGTAACTGCATTTACAAGAGCAAACAGTTCTCAAAACAAATCCTCTTTTTGTGCTCCAAGAAAGTAAGTGACACAGTCTTTGAATGACGAGGACATCGTTTTTCCTTTAAAAGCTATCCTAACCCACAAGACATTCATATCCCATGCGTGTTGACAGCTGAAAAAACTCTGTGAGTGGAGTACGCCTTAAACACACACAGATATCCATGAAGGAATCCTGATTCTCAGACATCAGTCAGGGGCCACGACCACACAATGCATCAGATTCTCAGTTCCTCTGCAGAGATCCCGACCGAGGACATGATTTATTGGCTAAGTATATGAATAAGTCTTTACCCAAGCACGCCGCAACCAATTAAGCAGCTTGCAGCATTCCCAAAAAGTTCTCTCTGCACAATCACAACCCTTAACCAACCACAGGACTGTAATATTAAGCGGGAAATGTGTATTATTTCTGCACTACAAGAGTTAAAATGCAAAAATAACAACCAATTGGCCCCGCCCACAAAGTCACACCATTGGTCAATGCTGACAGTAAATGTCAGAGTACTAAAGATGCTCCACAGTGATTTCAGAAGAAAACAAAAACTGCCTACAGCTGTCATTTAAGCTTGGATAGGAGTATTTCAACATCAAAAGTCAAACCCGAATTCAGTCATGCAAGTATAAATGTTGAAAGGGAGCGGTTTTTCAAAATAATCTACCAAAGCAAAATTGATCCGAAGAAGTTCCCACACTAGTTAACAGCTGGAGTTAGACTGAGCTGGAATAGTGAGTACGACATGAGCCCTTAGACATATAAATTTTATTTTGGGCCTTTTGCCACTTTGATTGAGTTTTTGGCAATAAACGACCAGGGATTGGGGCTGATCCTGCTGTGTGCATGTGTGTGCACTTACATAGTACGGGTCTTGGATAATAAGCTGTTTTTCAGGATCGTAGGAGCCGAGCAGCTCAATCTTGGCTTTGCCATTTTTCACGCTGCTTGCCTTCTTGTTCAGATCTCTGTAAGAAAACCATATACACACACACACACTTTAGATCTTGTGCAGCCAATGGACTGATCCATAATCTGATTCATATCAATACTGTCATGTTCTTTCAGACTAATTCAGTATTTTTTTTAACCAGCAATGAATCTTGACAGGATCTGTTCCCAGGAGCGAGACGTTGCAACACACACCAAACAGCTGAAAAAAATGTATTATTTATAATAACAGCCTAGGTAATGACAGCTGGTGTGGCTGATCACGAACTACACAGATATCAAAAACAAACAATAACTACCAAAGGTGAGCGAAATGACATATCTTCAAATGGATTTGTGGTTTGCCTGAACTAGAGAGAAAAATAGTGTGAAAAGAATTATATAGATAAATGGTAAAACTTATTTTCAGAACCAATTCTAACTATTAACTTGCAAGAATATTACTAGCATGCTGGCTATTTATTAATTAGTACTTATAAAGCACATATTAAAGACTTATTTTTAACTCCTATATATTAGACCCTTGTGGCAAATGAATACCTTATTAATGCAAAATCATTAGTTAATAGTGAGATTTGAACATTAGAATAATGCGTGACCAGATAAATGTTGCAAATTTTACATCATTAGAGTTTCAATTACAAATATTATATTCTATTGACAACCATTGTTTTTTATAGTTGTCTTTGAGTTTATGCATCTAAAAAGTGCTCTAATAAATGATAGAAAAATACAGTGTCAACCTAATAGTAAAAATGTCCATCTAACATTTTTCATTATTTTATTTTTTACATTATAAATTAGTTTTATAAACTACAATATACAAGTCTGGAGTAAGATTTTTATTATTAAAATATTATTATTATTAAAATATAATAATACTTTTATTATTTTATTTATTTATTTTTCAAGTTAATGCTGCACTTTTTGGGAAAAAATAAAATAAAAATAAAAATATGCAGCACAATTGTTTTCAACAAATATTTCTTGAGCAGACCAGAGAGAGAGAGAGTCTACCTGGATGAGAAACGACCATCGGTTGTCGTTTAGGACAAATAAAATAACCGAAATTAACATTCTATTTCCAATACAGCCTAATAAAAGTTTATCAGAAAAAAAACACCACCACAATAATACTGCATCTGCTTATAAATAGCCGTTTGCTTGATGCTGGAGTATCTATACTAGTACAAAAACATGAAAACTCATTAAACTTGCTATATTTATGTAGGCCTATATAATTTAATAGATTTTTTTTTAATCAAACTCTCTTTGTAGATAACAAAACAGTGTTAAAAACTGGATGGAAACTAGGCTACTGTAATGAATGCAGGAATTCCAATTAACATCTGACAGGAAGGTTCAACACCTTGACCAAGAGGGGATCTCATTATCTCTCCGGTTCAGGGGTCATCTCTTGCAGGTTTAAACCTGTGACCTTTGGGATTACCAGACTTAACTATTAGCACCCATACACATACACACATAATGTCACAGTAAAGACGCAAATATACAACAGTTGATGACCTCACATGTATATATTCAACCCCGATTAACCCAAGACAGACAAACATCACTAAACATGTCTGAGATGATATCACGTCAGTCTGTCATGCTGAGTATCGAAGTAACAAAAGCCAAGACCTAGAATCAGAAAAAAGACAAGGAATCTAAAGAACTCAGTAATCTTCTTAAGCACCGGATCTAACAGGAACATGTGATCCTGACAATACCGCCCCACACACACCCAATCTAGCAGAAAAAAAGACCCTCCTGCCCCCTTTATTTCAGTTTCTTAACCCATATCAGACTCAGAACGCTTGATGGATTCTGCAGTGTTGACAGATCCATGTAATGTATAATTCATTCAGCCAGTTTCGCTCCAAATCAATCATCATTCTCATGTCAGAAAGACTAAAGATGAGTAAGTTGAGAGTCAATTCCTACACTCAGCAAATGTCAAGGACCTCATTGCTGCTCTTCGCTTTTTGTACTAACCACAATGAGAGGCAAACACACTTTTCTTAAATTCTCGGCAAACGTTTAATCCAAATATCTCCTTTGAGGATGAAACAAAAACACGTCTTGGTTGAAGGCAGCAAGTAATATAGAGTGCTATATATATATATAAAAAAACCTACTGTCTAATATTTAGGCTAATAATAAATGGATCTTGGAAAATATATATATATATACACATACATATGGAAAATGTTTTTCAAATGTGCCTAGTGTGTTTGATCTATTTAATGTGTACTTGCTCAACAAAAATATATATTTCTTTGAAAGGCTGGATTTATTGATCTTCCATTTAAACAGTTAAGATCAGTAGGATTTTTAATGTTTGAAATAATTTTCTTATGCATATCGAAGCTGCATTTATTTGATAAAAAAAAAACTGAAAAATGAGAATATTACAATTTAAAATATCACAATTTAAAATAAGTTTTCCATTTTAAATAACATTTATCATCAATATTGAGTTGTGCTGATTTGTTTATTTATATTTGTCCTGTGATGGTTTTTTCAAGATTCTTTAATGAATAAAAATTCACAAGAACGGCATTTATTTAAAATAGAAACCTTTTTGATTTTAAGATTTCTATCTTTTTAATACATCATAATTAGGGGTGTAAATATTCACAAAAATCACGGTTCGGTTCGGTTCGATACGATACAGTAGTGTCACACACGGTTCGGTATGTTTTCGATACAGCAAAAATACTATTAAAAAAAAAGATAAAATTTCTTAATTTTTTTTTTCATTTTTATTTATTAAAACTAACATGGTATGACCTTGTTTCCCCCCCCCCCCTTTTCTTTTACTTTGAACAACAACGCAGCTATACTTCACATATCTTCTGGGGTTTCTTCTTAGCAGCAAATAAAGAAGTGTTTTAGAAAAGAAAGCCTTGCATGGTATTTATTGATTGATTAAAACTTAATAAAAAGTAGATTTGAGCCATTTCAAATCGTGAAAGCTGATTCGTCCCGTGTTTGAAGACCGTGCATGCCATCCATTGACATCCAGGGCGCCGTTTCTTCCTGCGGGACAATGCGCATGAGGGGAGACGACAGGGGGAGAGATCCACTATTTAATTTCATGGTGAATTTCGTACCGAACCGAAAGCCTCGTACCGAACGGTTCAATACGATCCAACGTATCGTTACACCCCTAATCATAATATACTGCATAATACAAAGGTTTTAAGGTAATGCTTTTTGTGGGGTTGGGTGAGTATGTTTTATCCTCCAGAATTACAAGATTTATGGTTTTTCCACCTCCACCAAGTGAACCCCTGCACGTACCTCAAGTTGCTTTCGTCCATGCAGAGGATGTGATCAAAAGTCATGAAGTCGTCTTTGGTGACCTAACAAACAGAAAGACGTATGAGCAACGCATGTAACACTTCATTCACATTGTCCTTCAGTGACCCGTTAAGCAGTGGTTTCAGCCCACATCCGCCCCTCTTTCTCCATTTTCCTCTCTAATTCTTCCGGTCTTTCACCAAAAAAGGCAAATTTGCCGCCAAAAGAGCACAGCGCTTGCTTGGACAAGCTCCAGGGAACATGAGCAAAGGGCCAGAGAGCGAGTAGACGTGCCATCTTTGTCTGTTCGAACATTCACTCACCCTCACTCAGGACGCGGAGTTAAGAAACAGATCAAAGCACATCTGTGGCTGCATGTAAGTGTGTGCATATATTGAGCAAGACCACATGATTCATTTGGGACGTTACTGCACAGAGACAGTCATAATACAAATGTATGTTTTCAATTTACAAAAACAACAAAGCGCAAAAACTGAAAATCATGAACGACACATAGGTGAGGGGGGAAAACAAGAAACGCCTGTCTTGGCTACACACATTGTCTTGTATAATTGGAGTCTGTGACTTGTGTGAGGTCAACGGGACAAAGATGTCTTTAGTGTGAGCTCAGCCTTGTATGAACCTGACCTCTGAAGGCCGAACTAAAGCCTGCCCACATGACTGGAATATCTGACTGACGGCTGGAAAATGTGGGTGGAAAGCACGCGAGTTAGGTGTTTCTCTTAGTCTGACAGTTACAGGAGAAACCATGTTAAATTTCAGGGAAGGTGATGCGGCGGCCCACATAACATTTGACAAGTTTCAACGAAGTTATTGTATGTCCCACACAGGTTGACATTTGCTTTAAAAAAACAACAAGGAACAAAAAAAAAAGTGTTGAAAATGTTCAAATAAGTAGTGTGGTAAAACAGGTTCATTTACTTCATGAAATCTTTTTAAACAAGCTTGTTATTATTGCTTGCCTTTTTATTGGGACTTTGTTTAAAATAAAATATAAATCATTTAATATAATACTATACTCTTTTGACAAACTTTTCCTAAACTTTTCTGGAGTAAGTTACAGCCATCAAAATCTAAATTTGCTTAACAAAAACAAAAAAAAAATTATTTGGTAAGTGCAAACATTGGAAATCTTTTCTTTGCATTTTTATCAGTTAAAAAAAAGTTACAGAAAAATTATCAAATGGCAGATATTATTGCATAGATTTTCTGATTTGGAGTTGTAAAATATAAATATAACATTTAAACAATCCAGCCAAAGACGTTATTTAATTTGTTCACTTAAATATTGTTATGATTGTTTCGGATGGAAACAAATCTGTAACGCTCCTTAAATGATCTCTGGTGATGTCTAAACTTCTCTGTATTTTAAAGATTTTTCTTTATTTTGGTTTGAATTAAAAAGCTTCAAACTTAACCTAAAAACCAATTTTATATGCATATGGCTTTAGAGGCACCAAATCTGACAACACAACGTTACAGGTTACCAAAACCCGTTTTTCTGCTCTATTTCCGCATGAGGGGATTATAAAACCCCCACAATGGTTTTATAATAATAATAATGCATTTTATTTAAAGGCACCTTTCTGAACACCCAAGGACACCTTACAGCAAACAAACAATAAGACAGTAACAATATAAAAACGACATTATAAAATTTACAGCATTAGTACATCCATCACACATCAAAATAAAAAATGAAAGCTGCAATTCACACGTTAGCCTGAGTAAAACGGGATTTAAAAATATGAAGACTGTCACTGTCTTTATTGTTAACTCTAGTGATAGCTATAATTCTTTATTGTATGTCCTAGAAAGCATATTGCTTTGAAATAAACAGCTGTAGATTTACGGCTATGGTTTTATATCATTATTACACTGTGTAGGGTCTTAGTATTGCATGATTCACAGTAATGTCAATCAGTAATGATTACTATAACTTAACTTCTAATGCAGCCCTGTCAGATTTGGTGACCCTGCTCTATGTGAGCAGCTGTTCACATCAGACCAAATTTTTTTTTTAGGGGAGATTAGACATCAGGGTGAATACGGATAACACTGAAGCCATTGTGTATAACATAAGAGTCGGGGTTATGGATTTCCATAACCTCTAATGCGGCCTTGTCGGATTTAGTGACCTCACATTAGAGGAAAGCACTTTCTAGGAAATAAAATAAGTTCAGGTATCACCAGAACGAATTTAGGTTACATTAAAG
>JAUMHI010000069.1:17594508-17605372 GCA_032359435.1 Enteromius unitaeniatus
TCACATTAGAGGAAAGCACTTTCTAGGAAATAAAATAAGTTCAGGTATCACCAGAACGAATTTAGGTTACATTAAAGTTGTTTTGTGTTTATTTACTGCAGTCACAAAAATGTACAGGGGGAAAAAAAGAAACGATTGCAACTTTTTCCTCATAATTTGAATGTACTACTGCCTTCTCAGATATTTTGTTTTGTGAGATAAGGTAGCAAATACCTTTTTTTAATTTTAAGCATGTTATCATATGCACATTTAATAAACAGTTAGTTCTAGTAATTCGGCACCCTCTTCCTATTTTTGGGAACAATATTTTGACTTACTTTTTCTGTTCTTTACTGTTGTACCGTACTTACCAAACTAGAAGTATTTGGCAAATAGCTAAAGAGTCACTACTAAAGGCACTTTTACAGTGATGATAACTACCAAGTTTTAATAAATGTTCAAAATCTCTGAAAATAGGCAAGTCCACAGCACAGCTAGGTAACACCTTATTTCGATAGTCCACTTCACATTTAAGTAGCTAGAAGTAACTTTGCAACTACATGTCAACCAGCAGTAATTAGTGTATTACTAGTCTGTAAGCTTAAAACTCTTTTTTTGATGGGTCCACAAAGAGTGGTATATGTCAACTTAACCCTAAACCTACCTATCAAAATAAAGTCTAACCCGCAGCTATGAAGAGGACACAGAGGGGCGACTTTCCAGCTGATGAATGATAAAAAAAAAAAACACATTTACAGCCAATCAGAATTCTCCAACTTTAAAGTGCTTGAGCAATTGAGCCCTACAACAACATAAAAGCAGTGGGCACTCATGGTGAATAAAGTCAATCTAGTTATTGTTACAGTTATCTATCCAACAGAATTTAACAAATAAAAAAAATAACAATAGTAAAAGCTTCTATTGTTTGTGGGACAGTTACATTTCCTGTCCTGCACCAGTCTTCTCCAGCTTCCCTGGAAAGAAAGTTTGCTCCCTTAAAATGATGTCTTTGTGATTTATGTATGTGCTATCAGGGATACGTTGATGATGCATTGTGGAACAACTGTTTTTTATCAAAATACAGACCCTACAGTTTTTGGAAGCCAACTGAAAACACCAAACTCTGTAGAGAACTGTCCTCAAGATGAAAAATAGCAGAAAACACAGAGGGAGATGGAGAAGAGGGGTCAGCAGCGGATAGACAGTGGATGCCTGTCAAAATCAATTTATAGGCAAGACGTTAGCAATACAGAAAAAGATAAAATGTCTATGGTGTGTGACAAAGATGAAGTGCCTTTGGCAGTAAATTGTGATTAGATAATGCTCACACAAGCCCTCCTGCCAAAACTGCCTTTATTTGTGTATGTTTGAGGTTTCCTTATGAGTGACGCTCACTAAAGTTCGTGAAATGATGATAAATGTGTCGTCTGTACAACAACACTGTGCTGAAAGCTTCTTGCACTCAGTACCTGTCGTGCCCTGTGATCTGTCTCTATGCCATGTTTCCTGAGGCAGGCCAGACCACGGGCGTCAGGAGAGCTGCCAGTATTCCAATCTGAGGTGGCACCAGAGTCTATAACCCACTGTAACACACAGAGAACACAGCTCTAGCTTCGAGTGCTAATCAGGACCCCACCGTACCTGCCGCGCCACGTGCCTCATAGACACGCCGTGTCGCTTCATGCAGGCCTGGCCGCGGTGATCCGGGGGGTTTCCGATCTCATAGGTGGATGTGGCGGCACTGTCTATTCTCCACTGAAGACACATACATAAAGCATTATTATGATAACAGACATACAGACATAAATATTTATCAACACACACAGACAGAATTTATAAGCACTACTTGGAACTATATGTTACGATATAGCGGTTTGCTACTGCCGCAAAAATGCAAGTAAATATTATACAATGGGACCGTGTTGGCCGAGCATTCACATTTGAATATTTCTGGCTTTTAACTCTAGAGCTGGAATGAATCTGACACCATTTCTTTGCATTTTGGCTCACGAGGCTAAGGTTTTGACTTTTATTGTTCTTGTCAAACTTTTTGAACGGCAGGTTTTTTTTTTCCTGATTTCATATTTGTCTCTTGTGCAACCTTAGAAATATCAAATCTCCACAAGAGCAAGCGTAACATGATCGTGATACCGATACTCTAGCAAAGGGTAGATGGGGTGCGAGGCTAAAAGTTTTTCTAAATATTTATGAAGTGCTTTTGCACTGGAGTGCAGACGTCGCTATGTTACATACCTGCTATAACACTTAATATCAACAACACCAGCCATTTATTTTCGTCCAATAGATGATGCACAGTAAACTGGATTCACAACTGCGATTCTCTGTGAGTCTTGGTAAGCTGGGAGCACATATTGACGTATATATCATTCGGTAAAACTGGCAACTTACCTTGTCCACCACCCCATTGTCTGTGGCCATTTTCTGGAAAACAGCCTCAGCGATTGGAGATCTGCAGATATTCCCTAGATATTGAGAAAATATATTGTATTAGAAGACAAGGATTATATGAAACCTAATTATTATATTAACTCCATGGACCCAAACATAATAGACTACACAATATTTTATTTTGTTGACATATAGAAAATCAAGCATTATGTTAAGTTACATTTTAATTTGACAAACAGCATAGCACAGTTTCTCTGTATAGTTAAGAACTGATCTTTTTATACTCCTATTTTTTCTTGTTTGCTTTATACATTTTGTACAATTACGTATACACCACCATCAATATAAAGTTTGGTGCTTAAGTAAGAATTGTTATTATCAATGTTGAAAACCGTTGTGCTGCTTAAATCCTTTATTTTATTTTTATTATTTTTTGAAAAACTGTGATAAGTATTTTTTCAGGATTTTTCAATGAATATAAAATTTAAAAGCAAACGGACATCGATTTTTTTTTTATGTTAACATCTTTACTGTCACTGTTAATCAAATTAACATGTCCTTACTGAATAAAAGTAGTTCATTTTTCACATGTAATAAAAAAAAAACTTACTGACCCCAAACTTTGTAACAACAGTGTATATTTTACACACTCTTGTGATTACGGTTTTGTTGTTTTATGATATTCAAAGGCAATGAAACGTAACATCTCATGCAAAATGCTATCAGAACAAATGCTGATGCCATTATGAAAATAAGAAAGCTCTCTAAACAGTGTTAGATTAACAGTTATCGGTTTAGCAATATGACTCAACTGAGGAAATTTGGAAAAGGCCAAACTAGTGATTAGAGAATAAGCATATAGGTGATCTATTATGCCATATATACCGTCTATAGTTTGCCACTAACGCCAATATTAATGTATGAAGGAATGAAATATGCTGAGCAAGTGAGAGGTTTCATTGATACAGTGATAAGCGTTTCTTCCTACTGTAATGGTGCCTTATTAGCAGCCCGTTTAAACATCACAACAGAATCAAACAAGGTCTGGTGAGGGTTCATAAACTTTCTTACCCAAACACACGAATAACACCGACCTTCCACCGGTAGTCGCCATATTGGTCACTGTAGGTCCCCGCGACACCGCCGAGGGTTGCCCAAGTTACCGCCTGCTCCAAATTCAACAAGAAAGCAGATTTAAACAAAGTTTGTAGACTGTACATGATTGTACTCGCATGCATAGAGTAAATACCGGATAAAATATATTGTTGCTTTTAAAATCTTTAAAAAGAAATGAGTAGAAAATATTTTAATACATTCATAGAGCAAAAAAGCATGACACACATACTTTTACTTTGTTTCTCTAGACATGGGCTATACATTCTACTGTCCCTGTGACAAGAGGAAACAATATCTTCAATCACAGACTGCATTTAATGCGGCGTAGAGTTTTGAATAAATGTCTCATCTTATGTTTTGCCTGTAAGCTACACAGTGATGTTTTCAGGCTTGCATTCATAAGCCTAATCAGTCCTGATTCTATTACTGGTTTCACTATCCCCTTAAAGAGTGGACTAAATAGATCTAGGTGGTCAGTTTGTGGGAAAGTCCTGTTTTCCAGACCATATTTAGAACAAGTTTAGATTTGCAGTATTTTTCAGTCTGCTGCCCGGCCTGCTTAACCATACTTGCTCTGTTATAAAACCAGATTATACTTTAGTGTCAGAGGTGTGCACAGACTTCTGCAAGGCCAGGGGAGAAATCACACTTCCGGGGCAGGTGGGATAACCCTCAGCAGAAATAGTTTTAGAGCCATCTCAACAGGGTCGAAAGGGTACTTTCGCAATGCCGATTTAGGAGACAGTGACTCATCTTTGACCTTAGCATTGTTAGTACAACATTAAGCAACAAGAACAAAACATGCTTTTTATAAACTCCTCTTCGGTATTTTTCACAGAAAGAACTTTATACGTTTATATATCGACATGTTAGTTGTGCATTAGAACAATTAAGACTTTTCTATTATTTATATATTTTTACATATTTTACAAAGGATTTTTTGTTGAAGGTTTCTGAAGGACCTTAGGTCATTGAAGGCTGGACTAAAGTCCTCCGAAATAAAAAAAAAATTACATTTGTAAATATTGAAAATAGTTATTTTAAAATGTAGTAATATTTCACAGTATTACTTTATTTACTGTATCATAATCATAAATCTAACCCCTAATGTCTGAATGTGTATGTGCATAAACAGATTGGATGTTAACCATCTTATGATTTCCATAGAAACATGTCAGTATTTGTAGGCAAATCATTTCACTCTACCTCTCAGATACTACTAGGTTTATGAGCTTCATCATCCTCTTTTGGCTTTGATGCACAACACTGTCAAATAGAATGACCAGTCATATATATATATAATAAAAACCATATTTCAGGGTCAGTGGCTCAAACTGTGCCAAACTTTAAGGGAGGTGATGACTGAATCCAACTTACTGAGAGATCCAGCATTTCTCTGTACGACAACAAAACTGATATCCATTGAAATAGTCATTGTATTGGTTTTGACTGTCTGGATTGCGCAACTTTTTTCTTTGACCTTCAGTATCAATGCTCGAGCCAGAGATCGATCTATCCTGCCTGAACTGTGCAGCTCTTATATGCTGTATTCACAAATAGAAATTCAGCTGGTTTGCAGCTGCTCCGCACACAAATCGTCTTGGTTTACTTCTCAGTAATGAGCTTGGAACTTTCATTAAGCATGTCTTCACATTAAAATCCTCAGCCTTGCATACGGACACAATATGCTGTTGGCAGAAAATGCCTCTCAGATCTGAGTGGATCCTTTTTTAATAGTCGAAAAATTACAATTTGCTGAACATTTACTTAACCTCAGGCATTCCAAGAGGTAGATGAGTTTGTTTTTTTCATCAGAGCATATGTGGATAAATTTACCATCACTCAATCACCAATGGATCGTCTGCGGTGAATGGGTGCCGTCAGAATGAGAGCCCAAACAGCTGAACAGAACATCACAAAAATCATTCATTAGTGGTGTGTTTTTAAAAAACTAATCCAACATTAAAACGTTTTTTACTTAAACAAATATTAATCACTATTTACAAGTAAAAACAGTCCATGATAGACCTAAAGAAACATTTTAGTGAGAAGACAACATAAACTTTTTTTTTTGCTGGAGGAAGTGTTATTATAGATTAGGGACTTTCAATTTGGTCAGAAAATACCATAACAATTGATTTATTGTTTACAGATGGAGTTTATTGGACTTTCATTCTGACGGCATCTATTCACTACAGAGGACCCATGAGCAAGTGATGCAAAGCTAAATTTATCTAGATCTATTCCGTTGAAGAAACAAATTCATCTCGGATATACTGAACTATTCCTCTTCATAAATCTACCTTATACCAAGGTCTTAAAAAAAGATGGGACACATTATCCAAGACCTAAATACCCTTTCCAATCTAGTAGAGGTTATGTGTAGCGAATCTGACATAATATACCTCACTGCAGACCTAAATGATTAACCTTAAAGGGCGTGTAAACACATCGCTGTTTCCTATCAAAGATCATGTCTGGAATCACTCATATACTTGTTAAGACTTAGTGATTATTCAAAAGGTATGAAGTGGACACATCACATCCGTTTGTTTTGTGAGCTGCGTAAACAAGGTTAATGGAAGGTTACGGTTTTGGTTGTAATTTGTCATGTTGTGGTTTCACATGTTATAATTCATACACGATGAAGAAGGCTCATTGTGGCCTTTAGGATTTGGACCGAGCTTACTGTTCAGTACCAATATAAGTGTGCTGACACAGTCTGTATACAATTATAGTTTTGTAAGTGGGTTACTGAAAATGTAAAGATGTTCGCGTATTTTGGACCAGACTGACATGATAATAAGTCTCACCCTATCTCATCTGGATCTACATACAATTCTGGAAGCTCTGAGGTCAGAGAAGCCATATATTGGTTTCAGGGTACTGCTATTGCCTTGGATATTTTCCAGCTTACTGCACAGCAGGCACTTTAAAACACATAAATTATATCAGCACAAATTCCTGGTTCTGACTCTGGGTTGTGTAAAGAAATGAATTTTGGGTTACGCTAAGTGGACAGTTTCTTTCTGAAGTCTGCAGTTTAGTGCATTTTGCACATTGTGCAGTGCACAAACACTCCACAGGAATCCAGTCTGGAAAAAGTCTTGCCAAGATGTTGATATTGGGTTTGTTATGGTGGTTTTTGATGGGTTGCTATGTGGTTGCTAGGGAATTCTGGGTGGTTGATTGCTTACTGGCTGGAATTGTTTTATTGTATTGCTCACCAAGTAAAAATCATATGATCAATGGCTTAGAAAAGTCCAAGCATATCTAAATTATTTTACTGCTCAGAAATGAGATATTATGGATTAGAGGTTATGAAGTAAGGGCTCATCATGCACTCTTATCCCTTTCATAAACAAACAGTGCATCACCTCCTCATGCCTGCTGCCATCTACTGGTTTTATGGAGATCCTGCATTCATCTAAATCCCTGCCTGGTGTCTCTCTGCCATAAATAAAAATCTCTTGAATGCTTTTAATTAGAGCAGGAGTGGAAGCCAATCAAAGTTTGTGTGTAGTGCATGTGTTTGCTTCTTTTTTTTATTAAGTGCAGACACATGATAACACTTACCTCTTTGAATAGTCCCATATTGTACAAGGATACAACAAACAAAAAATTAGCAGGTCAGATGTCAAAAGATGTTTTCCATTTTTTTATTACATTGTTTGACACTACAAATCTGCACACGGGGGGAAATACTGAATCAAGCCACTCAATGCATGAACAGATGTTGAGAAAAAACAAGAACCAGGTCAAACATGAAATCATTTTAAAATACAAAATATCATTGAACTGGATTTTTGGCATTTTAGAAATATATTACAATACGAGATTTGAAACCCAGCCACCCTTAAAGTTCTAGTTCACCCAAAAATCTTTTTGTCAAGTTGTTTTTTTATTGTTGTTTTTCTTTTTGTCAAGTAGTTTTTTTATTGTTGTTTTTCTTTTAAAACTGATCGGCTAATAATACCTCAGATTTTTTGCACAAAAAATAGACAAAAAAAGATTCAAGTTTCAAAGTTTCAAAAAGAAAAAAAAAACATGCTAACTGAAAGAAAGCAGGTTGACAAAGAAATTGCCCTACATGATAATAGGTAGCTAAATAATTATGGTGGATTTAAAAGCTATTTTTTGGTCCAGGAGCACAACTAAAAAAAACAAAAAATATATAAGGATCCATATTTGTTATACATTGTGTGAGCAAAGTGAATGCATTTTTGGGAAAAAGAAAATTCTTTTTTGGCCATAATGACTGGAACATGACATTAGAGTTAAAATCTTTTTTAGAAAAACATTCTATGCTATAGAGACGTAGAAGTATTTGCAAGCACTATTGTGAAAAGATGAAGTCATAGTCTAGGTTTCCACATATTCCTCACTGCCTACACATCTCTGGAGCCAGAGCTCACGCTGTCTTGACCTGTTAGTGGGTGGAGTAGATGAGTAGTATGAACAGGTAAAGGTGTGCGTCAGTGCCATCTACCTACTATAGGACCCCTCAAAACATTTAGCAACACAGCCGTTGTGGACTTAACGCGAAATACTAATCTAGACTGTATAATGCTAAAGAAGACGCCAGGCTCGGCCGACGTGGAGGCGTCGCGCATTCTTGTGAAGGGCCCTGAGTTTTTGAGGAGACAGATGGAGCGAGAAAGCGAGGCGAGTAAAGGACGCGTCAGTGCGGTGGAGAGGTTGGCAGCCACTAAACCCCAGTATGTAAAAAGCCAACGAGTGGTCGGTTCCACTCAAGAACCGCTTATCAGCGTCGGGTCTGCTTCCGTGAGCAGCCACGGGTCTTCAAACGGGCACGGTTCCGTTAACAACACCGCTAATGTTAATGTTGAGGATACACCGTCGCCGGAAGAAGAAAGTAATGTGGTGAGACGGAGCAGCTCGAAGAAACGAGACTCGATTTTACTATACAGACAAAAGTGTGAACTCTTAAGAGGATCGCCTGGCGGGAGTCGGAGATTGATTAAAAGGTCGCTTTTCACCATTAAAGACAAGACCAGCGCGGTTGAAAGTGCAACGCGTCAGGCCACTCAGATAACTTTCCCCATCTCTAACGGGCACTCGGGCCCGAAAGGACCCATTCACAGGAAAGTCACTGAAACCCAGGAGCAGGAGCGCAGGAGCCGCAGGGGGGTGGCCCGCTCCAGCTCTGACATCAGCTCGCGCTACTCGAAAAACTTCGCGGACTTCGACGCGTTCTTCAAATACTGCGGACTCGAGGGTGACGTCATCGAGTCTCTGGGCCGAGAGAACTTCTCCGCGCGCTCAGAAGACCGAATCCGGAGCATCAGCGTCTCGACTTCAGATGACGGGGCCTCGAGGAGCAGCGACGGCCTCCATGAGGAGGAACTGCAGGAGACCGTGCGTCAGGGGACGTCGGTGGTCGAGCGCAACGCTCGGATCATCAAGTGGCTTTACAGTTGCAGAAACGCGGCGGAGTCGGGAAAGACTCTTCGAGATCTGGATTAACTTGGGTCTGGTTTAGTTAGTATCATGCATAAAATTACCTGTTTAGTTAACGTGAAATCGCACACGTGCGTCTGCAAGATGTCTGATGCAGATCGCTCGACCTGGGGCCTGTTTCATAAACCAAGATTAGAGCATAAGTTCAGTTAGTCTGACTTATTTCCAGTTAATTTGTATTAAAACAAGTCAGACTATCTGCCATAAGCCTGGCTTATTTGGTAAACTTGTTTTATGGAACAGGCCCCTGGAAAGCATCTGCTGTGTGCAAACATCTAACAGACGTCTGTAAGATGGCAGTTTTGCATGCATTCAGAATCATAAACATCTTGAAGATAAATTTTAAACATCTATTCGCCATCTGATAGACGTCATATTGCAGATGAGCAAACACAAAAAAAATATGTCTTGCAGATGTTAAATAAATGTCTCTGATGTAGGCTACATGTGCTGTGATCCCTTGACTCTGTAAACCTTTTGTTGGCTGACATGTTCAGTATCATCATATTCAGCTAACTCACTACTTCATGTTTTGGTGTGGTGGTTTAAGATTTGTGAGCAGTTCTGTGGGTAATATTTTGTTGTACAACATAAATTACATACATTTATACCTCACACCTAAAAGCATCTGTAAAAAGCTATTATTTAAGGACAACACCAGTTTTGTCAACCACACACGTCCTCATGGTAGTTTTAGTTTTTATTTAGCAGCTTGTTGTTGTGTAGTTTATGTTGACATTAATATTTCTTAAGGGACAGACTCATAAATCCGTAGAAAATTCCAAAAAGGACACTTGGTTGAAAATGGCTAATTATCATGCTGGTTTTAGGACCTCAAGATGCTGTATTTGATTAGCTGTTTTGGTTAAGGCTTTTGTACAGTACATGCCAGCACTTGATCCTGGTTATGTATTCCACTCCCTAGATATCGTGTTACCTGATTTTGTAATATCTTACAAATCAGATTTTGTTTTAGAAAAGAATTTCCATTGCATTTATTTTTGCATGTATATGTAAAACCTCCTTTGCACATGAATCTATGGATACAGTATCATTTACACAGACAAATAACGTGTGGAATGCAGGGGGTAGCACCTGGCCCTGAGATATGGAAAGATATGGCTTCAAACAAGCACTTCTGTGCATTGTTGTGCAACAGTGAAAACTGAACAAAACCCATTCACACCCAATGTGGGTGTATTTAATTTGTGCCACTGTCACTTTAGTTTAAAGATGAGGTGTCTGTTTCTTCCGTTTGACTGCTGACTGTCTAGTCATATCTTTTCTGACTCAATATGCCTTGCAAATATGAAATAGTATTTCTAAGTAACTTGATAAAAGTGTGTACATTGTTGAGTCAAACAACCTGACACGCTATGCAAAAATGCTATGTATATATGATTCTATTTATCAGTCAATAAATCATTTTCTTACTGTTATCTAAGCAGTTTAGTATAATTTGTAAATCTGTTGGGTTATAGCTCTTGTATTTTAAAATAGTTCTAGAAATAGATAACGGCAGAGGTATTTTAATGACCACAAATGTATATGTATATATATATATATATATATAAACTCTACAACACAGCTTTTACAGATAATACTTGACTGAATCCAGTGTTTCCTTTTATCATTTAGCACATGACTGAAGATTTGAAGATTTGGATAAAGCAGTGTTTTCACACACACGCAAAAATGTACCCCTCTGGCCTCTCAAATTCAGACCATGGCAGGTTAGATCTTGCAGAGGGAGCGTCCATGGCCTTTAAACTACTTTAAATAATTTTGGGAAATGTTTTTTGGCTTCCAGCTGCGGTCGATTGTCAGAATTATTCTCATTTATCCTTTACATATACAAACTGACAAGTTTTTCTAAACA
>JAUMHI010000069.1:17608499-17624698 GCA_032359435.1 Enteromius unitaeniatus
TCTACTTGATAATGTTCAGTGCTTTGCTACAATCTGTATTGTTAAAAGCGCTATATAAATAAAAGTGACTTGACTTGTTTGAATGTTTACCTTGGTAATTCTGTGCACATGTACTATGATAATACCATGATGTTATTTTTAGGAGAACCTTGCATGCCCTTACAAAAAATTATCATGGTGATAAAGTGATGCTATCAAATGAAATGTAAGTACCATGGTATGATGGTACTACAAAGTTAAACCATGGTACACATCCAAATAACATGATAGTACCAATGTCAGTTACAGTCAAAAGTGTGTAAATACCAATGTTATACATTCATTATAAACACCAAAGTACCAAGATATTTCCAACTTTTTGGCACTCTGATGATAATAATGTGTTTTTAGACATTCATATGGTTTAAGATTACAACAAAATCTGCTTTATCTTTATATAAAATAACTTGTGTTCTTTGAAGCTCTTTACCTTTACTTACTTTACTGTCACAATACCATCCCTAAAAAAACATTACATGCTGGTTAGGTATGTTTTGAAGCTGGGATGCTGGTTTATGTTGGTTTAAGCTGGTCCTTTGCTGGTTTTGCCAGCATGTGACCATCATAAACCAGCAAAGGACCAGCATAAACCAGCAAAGGACCAGCATAAACCAGCATGTGACCAGCATAAACCAGCAAAGGACATCATAAACCAGCATGTGACCATCATAAACCAGCATGTGACCAGTATAAACCAGCACATGACCAGCATAAACCAGCATGTGACCATTATTCGCATGAATTATTTTTCACACAATTCAGAAATGACCTCAAGTTGTGTAAAAACGTTTCTTTTTTTTCTAATTCTCACTCATTTCTGATGCAATACTTCAAAATGCACTTAAAAACAGGGTGATGAAAAGTGTGAGAAGCACACCAAACTAGTCAGACAGTTTGGTCTAGCAGCTAAGCTAGTTGTCATAATGTCTTTCACTATCAGACAAGGATATCAGAGCTTTTGACTGCTCAGTTTCCCATCTCTAAGACCAAAAACATGTTTGTGCAACAGATTCTGTTGGGAAGAACGTGACTGTGGACTAGTCAAGGCCGTCTAATATCACACTTGCCACAGAACGCAGTGGGAATCTTTAACTTTTTAGCGCAAGCTTCTGAAATACATTGAAGAAGGGTGAGGGGGAGAGAAAGAAAGCTTATCTGCATCCGTCTCCTGCTGTTACGCTGTAGGGACCTTATCTGACTCCTGCAGTCTAACAGCTGACAGAACATTAGATCTGAAAGGGAGGACGGAGGCGAATGCCATGAATCTCTATTTAAACTCAACCACAGCAAAACCACATTTAATTAAGATAAATCTACCATCTTTATGGATGACAATCAAACTACATGATCATTAATTTCACAGAACTGGCTTAGAGAAATAGGGAAATATGAATATAAAACTTAAAGTATGATATTATATGTTATTCACTCACTTTTCATGACTGATCTGAACTCCAGTGGAGAACTGGAACCAACAAATATACTTCTAGTCTCTATACTCTCATTATGACATACTCATACTCTTATAGACTCTTATTCTGGTGGTATATTACATACCCTTTCATTGCTCTATTCATACTGGTCAACCCTAACAGATATTAACAATCAATGATATAAGCAGATCCAAGTAGATGATGCTTATTCCAAATTTCCGATTAAAACAGATTCTATTATGATTTCTAAAACCAAATTACGTCCTAATCTGTGCAATCTGGTACACATAAATAACCAAAATATAAACCAAAAAAAGTGTGAAAACACAGATAACACTCTCAGTCTCTTTATTATTTTAGTGTAATATTCCCATTTATATTCTCACTCTCCCATATTTACTCTCTTTTTGTCCAATTCTCTCCTTCCATATTCATACCGGCCAACAGATATGGATTTATTAATGGCCGATGACATAAGCAAAAACAAAAGAACATTTAGCTATGATGTGCATTCCAAAAATACACTTCTGTTCTCTACACTCACATCCCGCCATTCTTATAAAGCGTTTCCGTGGCCCAATATTCAGATTAATGATTCTATTCTGATTTCTAAAACCAAAATATGGCCTAATGCCAGGAAATCTGGTTAATGCAAATGGCCCCATTAATTTGCTTGTAAACAGTTATTTTATGTGAACACTCTCATTCGTCCCTACGGCAAATACCGTGCTTTTCCTATACTTGCATACTCACAATATTTTCCCTTCATCGCATGATCCATATGCTTCATACTTAAATCCCTCTAGAACTTCATAGCGTCAAACAAGCGGGATTTCAAAAGTAGGGTGACACATGAGTAAGTGGATTAAATTATAGGGGACGAATAATTATTGTTTCGCTGCTGTTTTTATAATCTGACTTTACGACTCGCTGACTCGAGGGCGCATCCGCTTTGTTAACAATACAGTTACTGTACAGTCAGAAATGCGACACAGCCAAACTATTAGACTGAAGTACATCTGATCTCTCAGGTTTGAAGCCCACGGGCAACATCCCACCTCACCTTCCCCGCGTGCTCTTGATGCCACGACACGTCGTCCTCCTCCGACGCTTCATCCACCAGAACTTTGCTCTTGCTCTTCTTGAACATTGTGCGCGCAGGAGTTCAGCTGTAGCCGATCTCAGAAGCACGGGATGCGAGTGAAGACTCTGGGTGAGGAGATCGCGACGAGGCAGCGGTTAAATCAGAACAATAACCCGTCTGTGATCGTGCCCAGCCTTTCGCGATACCCCACACGCACACTTTCCTCCGGCCCACTATCTTCTTCTGATGAGCGTCTGAGCACACGGTTGGCTGGAGCACCTGGACCGCCGCTCCTCCCTTCAGGGATCAGATTGCCGCTGATCAGCTGGTTGTCGTGGCAACGTGGGCGGGGCCACGCCCCCCTCGGACCCTCCCACCCGGAAAGGAGGTCTTGTCATGAGCGGTCTTTGGAGGTTCAGGTCAGTGTGGAAGACTTCAGCGTGCTCGCAAAATTAGACACTTAACCCAACTTTCAAAAGCTAGGCACTGCATCAGAGGAGTAAATATCTAACCGAGTTTCAAAAGCTTTCTTTTTAAGTAAGAAATAAAAACTTTTATTAAAAGTCATTTTTAATTAAAATTATGTAGGCACATGTTGGTTTGATATTTTGCATTATAGTGAATGCATTCATTTAAAGTGTGGGAAATATTTCATAGGGCGCTTTGTTTTTTATGGGCCACACACACAGGAGCAGGCGCTATCTACTATTTCTCACATTATCACAGTTTCACTACAGTTTAGAAAATGATGCTAAAATACAACAAGAACTTAGAAGTACACTATATCAGAACAAATTCACATTGATGTCTGAAAACTGTAATACCACATGATGAATTAGTTAATATAGATATTGTAATTAGGATGTGTAATGAACATAATTCTAATGAGCTATTACTAACACAATTAGATAATACCAATTTAGGTCAAACAATTATGCTTTTTTTCAGTCTGTGGTTTAAAAAGTTAGCATTAGGAGAAAAAACATTAACGCAAAACATAGTCAGGTCAAATTGTCTAAAACGTTTGTGGTCCCAAATTATATAGAATTTTTAATTTTTCTATTAGTGCTTATATGTCACAGTTTTCTTTATTTTATTTAAAAAATTTAAAAAATATATACCTGGTGAATAATATGTGATCTGACTGTATGTAAAAAAGTAAAACTTGAATTGAATTTAGAAATTACACAATAAATATTGGATTCAAGTGACATTAACCTTGATTTTTCTTTGTTGTTAATTCACACTAATTGTGAAGAATGCACTCTTTGTGAAGAGCTAAGCATCATATCCATGTGACTTAATCAATAGTCTTGCTTATCAGACATTATTTGGATGCATATGTATAAACATGCTCATGTGATGTGAATGTTCCCAAGCTTTAAATGTAAAGAATATACCCTTTGTTTACTGCTGAAAGAGTTTAAACACATGCAAAGCGCTTCTAGGTCTCCTGGGGGGTCTTCATTAAGGATATTATAAGGATTATAAAGCTGTTCATGAAGCTGACTGTTTAACACTGGGAGTTCAGTATGAAGAATAGCTTGGAAACAGCAGCATACACTATAATATTACACACAACAAACAAGTCAGAAAAGTTGACCTTATCTGAGAAAACACACACAAAAAAACCTCCAGATCAGAAGGGTCATCAGACATCATCTTTATACAGGCATGTTTACAGTAAATACATAAACAGGACCTGTGTTGAGCACTGCTGATAAGAGTCCTGTCTGATTTAGGATGTGCACAGAATTGATCTGTGAGTTGTAAAGACATTTTGCATACTTTAAAGCAAAGATATGGTACATGTGCGTAGGTTTGAGGTTTTTAAAAGACATCAATACTTTTATTTAGCAAGGATAAAGTAGATTTATCAAAAGCGATTTAAAAAAAGTTATAATGTTACAAAAAAAGCTTTTAAAATACAAAATGTTTTGCTAAACAATGTATTTTACAAAAAAAACAAGCACCTCAATCATTTTAATTATATGAATTAAATGATATTACGACTTTAATAATCATAATGATTACAATAAAACAAATCAGCAGGTTTTTGAAGGATCATGTGACACTGAATTATGGTTTAAATTCAGCCTTGTCATCAACAAATTACATTTTACAATATTTAATATATATATATTAAAACAGAACAGATATATAGAAAAATAGTTCACAATATATTGTTTTTTAATAATTTAGTTGTACAAATGCAGCCATGAGTTTATAGGAGACTTTTAAATATCTTTTTTCCAGTGAGTCAGTCAGTCATGTTGTTTTCAGAGTATGTATACATTCAACATGATACTCATATAACATGAAAGATATTCAACAAGAAAACAAATAGGGTTGGATTGGATTTTATTCACTAGCAGATGACTGAATCAATAACAATGATTGGTGCAACTGTTAACTCTTTAACCTCCAATGACCCTGCGTCATTATATTTTAGTGAATTTCTCTGAGACGCTTCATGTCAAAGGTCTAAGTCTGGATGTCCTGTACAGAGCACATTCACGGCTTTCCAGACATAGGCAAACCAAATGATAGGATGTTTCACCATAACCACACTCTCTCTTCTTGGTCTTCAAAAATGCCTGCAAAAGAGTTATGTGACACTCTTATGTAAATATGATAATATTTTGTAAATTTTAAATTGTGTGTCATAAATCAACATCTCAGGAAAATTTTATGGTGTTTTAGATCAAAATATGACTTTCTGTTACAAAACAGGACATTGATTTCCATACACTTGGACACCGGGACTAAAGCGTGTTTATTATGTAATTTGGGAGACATGACAAATGAATAGGGAAAGAAATTATATTTCAATATTCTATTCAATCTGGTCAATTATTTCTCCCATTATTTGTCATAAGTGGTGCCATAAGTTTAGTTTTGTTTGTATGTTTTGTATGTTTCCCACATCCTTAGTTTTCACTAGTCTACATGTTGGCCCAAAATACATTCATCTGCAAATTAGATTTAGTTTATAGATATATTGTACATAATGAGAGCCTGTTTCTGACCATTTTATACACATTTTGGTATATCAAATCATTCTGTTATAACATAGTTGAAAATCATCTATATATAAAGTAAATTCAAAAAATGGAAATAACATTATTTAAATTACAATAAAATTTATTAGTGATTTTAAAAATCTATTGTTTTTTTCTATGCATATTTTTACATATTCATTCATGTCATGTATTTTAATTTTATTTTAAAGTAATTGAGTCCTGATGTCCACAAACGAGGACATAAAGTATATAAAATGTATTATATATTAAAATATATTATATTATATATATATATACACACAGTTGCTTTAATATTAACTTTGACGTAATGTAGTATGAAACTGCATTTTTTGAGGGAGAGAGTCGTGAGAGACAGCACTCATCACTGACTCATCCTGAGGATATCACCCCTATTCTCTCTTTCTGCATACACAGCCACTTATTTACACACACAAGTGCAACGGCAAAAGACCAGTACTCTTTAATGACCGGCAAGCAAACATAATCAGACTGCCTTTGTGAAAGTTGCAATATTAACCCAACACAACAAATGAGTGTGTACAGAGATGATTGAAGAAACAGAGATTGTTTGGGCCGTTTGTGTGTCCCTTTATTTGCTGCTTGAATGTATGTGGTTGCATGTATAAAGTAGAAGTAATTCTCACAGGTTGATTCTGGTTTGGATTTGCAGAGCTTAGTAGCTAAAGTGGGTCAGTGCATTTGTAGCTACTAAAGACCACAGGTGATTGTCTGGAAGATCAGACATTCATAAACAACTCTTATTTAGCATTTCTTTGTCTTACATAAACACAAACATGAACGGTTTAGTAGGTTGCAATCAGATTTTAGTGGGCCAGTGTTTCCTGCCTACTTTTAAAGTTAAAGTTATTGCTATTCTTAGAGGTTTTGATGCAGTGCTGCCCCCTCCTGCATGACTTTGCCAAGGAATTTGGAGTTTCGATACATGGAACGCTAGTTATAATGTTGTGCATACTTTGTGAATGAATGCATTCACTTAAAATATACAAACAAACCCATAAATAAAGAAAAAATCCGACATTATTGATCTATTTTTAATTAGCTTTACATGAAATGATCAGAAATCTATACCGTGTTCATTTAACTAGGTATGCAAATGTCCATAAAGCCTCTTTATGTGCTTAAATATTTTATTTAGTTAATAAATACAGATATATTACAATGTATGATATGCTCTCTTCTTTTAAATAGAGCACTAAAAATACAATCCTTCCTGCCATCAAAGTGCAAAAATAGTCCACAAAAAATTCACAAGGAATCAAAACAACACAATGTCCCCATTTGAGTAACTGTTTGTTTTCTAAATAAAGCTCTTTGACCTTACGTTAACAGCCAACTGTAACTGGATGAGCAGATTAGACTGTTTTAAGAACATAAGCTCTTCTTCTTCTTGAGTGTCTGTCTGAGACGTCATAACATGACTCAGCACTCAAGTTCACATCAATCCTGGCCCATTCACAACACCAGTGACATTTCGCCGTCGGTGAGACATTCATTACATACGTCAATGCCAAAACGCACAAATAAATAACATAAATAAACACTTTTATGAGATCGTATTGATCAGATGCCTAGTTAGGAGAGAGTTTCCGACAGGACAGTGTCTTTCATGGGCTATTTTGGTGGTTACAAATTTACGTCTGGTGTCTGGGTGACACTGAGATTGGCAAACCAGAGTGCCAGACCCAATCCGGAAGAGAAAAGCCAGGTGAGGATTTCTGTGCATGCTTGTGAATGCAAAGCTGGAGGCCCATTAAAAACACTGTCCTACTCTCAAAACTAAAGAATCCGTAAATATGTGACCCTGGATCGTCATCTGAAAGCTGAATATATAAACTTTCCATTGATGTTTGTTAGGATAAGACAATATTTAGCCAAGATACAACTTAGCAATGCATATTACTAATCAAAAATGAAGTTTTGATATATGTACGGGAGGAAATGTACAACATATTCATGGAACATGATCTTTTCTTAATATACAATTTATTTTGGGCATAAAAGAAAATGTTTTACCCATCCAATGTGTTTTTAACTATTGCTGCAAGTATACCCTCGCTATTTATGACTGGTTTTGTTCTCCAGAGTCACGTATATGCTTTACAATTTATATAATATAAAATACATTTCATATATAAATATTTGCATTTAATAAACATGTAGATTTACAATATATGTACTGTACATTTGAACTCAAACATTCTTTATACAAAATCACAAGTATGACAATATATAATAAATGATGTACGTGTATATATTCTATGCACTTTTGGTTGTATAAAGCGTTTATATATGTATAAGTGTATATATATATATATATATATATATATATATAAGAATAACTTTCTGACAGCCAGAGAGAAATTGTTTGCTTTAGACAAATTTAGGCTCTGTATTTAAAGAATGACGCCCTGTCCTGTAAACAGTGACTCATAGCTATGAAGGTTATCTGCTGAAATTGCTCTCTTCATTAGAGCAAAATGTATTTTAAAATGACTTTAAGAAAATCAATAAACACTGAAGTAATAATTCTGCATGTTTGCACTGTGACAGCTGTGCTAGTCTTGTTGGCTGCTGAATTTATGCTGGTTTGCATTGACTGTGCAGTTTGTGGTGCTCTTTAGGTGCACATTAGGTATAATTTTTGGGATTGCAAATTGGGATTATATCAAAAATATAATCCTGTGCTAAGCGGACCCCTGTCCCAAATGGTGAACTGAAGTAGCATTTGAGACATCTTTGAGGTCCATATAATATCCCCTTTGTCCTTATATGATTCAGTAGGAAGCTCATTAACTAATTAAAAAGTAAAAGCATTTAATTCACTCCATTGTTGCCAGAGAACAAATTTGGGAGAGCTTGGTTGAGTATCGGCCATCCTCGCACCCAAAGCAAGACTATGAGCTTCAGCATGATGTGGTAAAACTATAACGCTGATATTTGGCTTGTTCAGTTTGTTTAAGAAAGAACGCACCTCTTAACAAAAGCGGTGCGTTTTCTCTCTGTTTCCTGTCTTGTGTTTCACCGCAGGAGATGTGGCGATGGCTTGTGATATAGGGTCAGCTGGCGAGAGCTGTATCCAGACATCCCAATACCCACGAGGCCTAGCAGCATGGCAAATCGAGGGAAAACAGGCCCCTCCCTCTGCAGACTGGTCCGTGCCGCCTGAGTCTAAAAGCAAAAGGTCAGAGTTCATAGCTGTTCTATGAACATGCGATGAGAGAAGTTTCATCCAGGAAGTAGTTCTCAGAAATACTTGGTACATATCAGACAGGTTTGAGAAGTATTACTGAATTTCCAAGATCAAGATTAAGACTAGTAAGAAGCTTATCACGATAAACACACACACACACACACACACATATATATGAGCTGTTTCCATTAATACAATTTAAAGTGTTTGCAAACAACTGAGTGTATATTATAATCAGCTACTATATATAGTGCTGCCACCTTGAATCCATCAAAAAGGAATGAATCATGTTATATCATGTATAAACACTGATGGAAACTAACATCAAAATTCCAAAGGTGATTAATCGCAGCGGAATCTGTTTCCAAAAATAGCTACAAACAGAGTTCTAGAGATTTGGAGCAAGCGTCTCATGTCATTGGTTTGGTATCCAATTTCCTGTGAATACCAGACTGTGATTCTGATCCAAAAAAAGCTTTTCAAATCCCACAGGTAAACAACTAGAAGAATATCATCAGAATACTGCAAATATCGTTATTTCAGTGTTTTTCTTTTATGATTTTAAATCAAGTAATAGTTAAATATTTAAAATATGAATTAATTTGCTTTATAAATTAATAACCAAAAATATTTCATTGTAAAAAGTTAATAATAGTTTTTGTTTTTAGTCTGATTTGTTGTGATCTGTACCTTCTTTCCTGTGATTTATTTGTTCGCTGGTGTATCTCTTACAGGAATCTTGCTCAGTTACTAGCATATCAACCCACAACCATTACAAAAAAACAGCACTTAGGATGTTTGTTTGGAGTCTAAGAGGTGCAAGGCCCTTTTAATTTATATATACATAGAAATCATTGCAATGAAATGGCATTTTAAGAGAATTTATTACAGCAAAAGAATTTTTTAGATTTTCAGACACCATTAAAAATGTTCAAGCTTTAGTATGAATACAATGAATTATTTACGTGCTGAGACTCTCTGGTTTGTGCACACACTGTAAAATGTGACCATGTCTGAGGAAACCCAGCTAAAGTAATTTTTTTGCCATTTACTGTTTCCTACATAAAGTAGAGAACACTCTTTGAAAATGTATGGCCAAGTCAAAGATTGAAATTATAGTGAAATGAATGGTTGAATTCATCCTTTGAAGTTGTTGAATGCAGTTGTTGAATCCAGATTTTAGCCTGGATTTCACAGACAGGGTCACATTTGTTTAATTGTGTTATTCGACTAATTATTTTTACTAGAATATGTTTTCTACAGACAGAGGTAGTGTCACTATTAATTAACACTTAATAACAACCATCTATTTGATATATTTAATAAATAATACACATGCATATATACGCACAAAATATAAATCAAACCACAAGTAAGCGGTTTTGGACTAGCATTGTTATATTTACATAAACAGTAATCACCAGGAGCTCCAACAAAAAGTGAGTAAGTCACTTTCCACAGTTTGCAGAAGGCTCAGTTAGAAACTGGACACTCACCTGCAGGTATCGAATGTATCCAGGTGTCAGGAGAGGAATGCGGAAGAACATCTCAACCACGTCTCTTGGAGCAGATCAGTCCCTCTGGCCAAAAGATCCTGTCCGCACACACACACACACACACACACACCAGACAGATCTGCCACTGCTCTTCAGACACTTGCAGACTTATAAAGCTTTGGGTGCTTATATAACTGGTCACATGTCTACACAAAATCCTGTCTATCTTTTTGTGAAGGGACGGTGTGTGTGTGTGTTTGGGAAAGAAGGAGCGTTTACAGAATACAGGGCAGATATTTAAGTTGAACCTATTGGTTTGGCCTACATAAATTGCAATTGATAAATCGTATAAACTGCCTCTGTTACTGTACTTGATCCAACTTGTGCTAACAAAAATACGGCATAAAAATATTTAGCTAATGTTCCTGTTAAGTGATGTAAGCATTTATAAAACAGTATTCACTTTTTTAATTATTGGTTATGCCAACATTAGAGAAACATATGAACATTTAAATTTGATACATTTTCAAATGGAATGTTACTTTTTAACGTTCTGAAACATTAATTAGTTAATAGCAAGAAAAAAAACCTTCCATGAATGATGAATAAAAATGTTTTTGTTATAGAATGGCATTATACAACTGACAGCTCTGAACAAATGTTCTATTAATGTTAACGGAAGAACATTTGTTCATACCTTTGAGAGAACCTTAGCAGAACGTTCTAAGCCGCAAGGTCCTGAGAACGTTCTCTGATAGCTGAGAGAAACTCACTTCATCAGATTATTTCCATTTTGGAAAACATTCCCATTTACGGTGTCTGATTCGTAAACAATACAATTATTGATGAGAAATCATGAACATAAACAATCTGTTCTGAGACAATGTCCCCCTACTTAGTCACGGTGACAACTTGCCCCAGTCTCGTTATTTTGACAAATACTGCAGTCCAGATGGTTGTCATATAACATTCTCTCTCACACAACTCTCATTTTGGGAGACTTTCATGTCATAGCACTTTTGACCATTAATTGTTTTTCATTTTCTATGTATATTTTCATGGCCATTTATAGGTAAACATGAGAACAAATGAACTTTCCTAATTGATACTAAGGATGCGGAACATTGGATTAGGTCACAATCTCATTGTTTCCTCAATTGGTGTAATAGATGACGTGAACTGGTGATCAAAGTGGGATTTAAAGCTTCTTAACTTCGACTTATGAGCAATGCTGTTCACGCAACTTGTTTGAAGCTTCTGTTGTATTGAGCACTATTGATACAACCAGGGATGTTGGTAGTGGGGAAAAAGGTAGTGACGATTTTAGGACAACTTAGGGGCCCACATACCTCAGCTGGCCCTGGATACATCTAATGAGTTCAGGGCAGATCTTCATTTAATGACAGGTATAATGTCCCACCCTAAAAGGGTTAAGCAGAGCTTAAACAATCTAAAGGCTACATGATACTGTAAACAGATCACAGCTTAGTAATGACAACTAGTCATGCTTGTGCCTCGTGGACTGGAAACCACATCTTCGGACGTCATAAACACTAACCTAGCCAAAGAGATGAACAAGACGAAGAAATATGTCTGTAAGAACATAAAAAGCATAAAATCTTAGGATAGCAAGTAAAAACATCCACAAATATATCAATATGATTAGATATAACACACACACACACACACACACACACACACATATATATATGCTAATTTACATAAAACATAAAGTAAATATAAAGTAAAGAGTAAATAATTTTCACTTTCATAATGCATATTGTTATTAATGTTTATTAACTAAACTTTCGCCATAAGAAACTTATGAAACTTTTTTCTTTTTGCATTTTAACAACATCTTAACAGAAGAAACAGTCTAACTTAAACACAATGTCGGCAGGAACTAATTATAATTAATCATTTATCTCTCAGGCATTTGTTGTCCAACCTTATTGGTGACGTAATTATCATGCGCCAGAAATACGGTAAGACCCACTGAAAGTGGAACGCGGGCTAGATTTGACATTTGAAGTAGAACCTAAAGCAGAATTTGTTAAGAAATTGTACCGATTGGATACAAATATGAGTTTACATTTCGGAGGTGACTCAGGATTATAGCTGCGTATTTCATTTTGGGTACGTTCACGAGTGTCGCAGCATTATTTCTTGTGAAATCGAAACCTAAAAAGCTGAGTGTTGATTTCACTTTGTGTTTATGTATCACACAGTGACGTTTCTAAGACCATTAGCTTTGTAATATCCCCCAATAAATCTAAACATTTACAGGAATGCGACAGCAAGGACGGTAACCGTAGCTTAATCCTATCATTTTGGCAGATTTGAAACCGGAATAGACAGTATAGTCATAATGCCTGAGTAGCTGAATAAAGCGAAATAATAATTTTAGCTTAATTTTTCTATGATGGAAGTAATAAAGGATACATATCCTGCTTGGCGCCTGTTCAGTTTTTCATTGCTATTTATTGTACTTGTAGTTTTGACCTGAAAAAAGAAATCGAAACTTCGAGAAGTTAATGTATAGATTCTAAAGATTCAAGTATTAATATCACGTTTTGAGGTGTGCAGTATTTAAACCGCATTCAAAGTTTGCAGTTTGGCTTGAACCTCTTTTTTCCACATATGGTTAACTTAGTTGTTGTAGGTGACTATGCTCAATATAAACCTATTGATTGCATTTTGCCAAAAATTATTATATTTAAAAAGTTGTATTATCTTATTTGAAATTTTAAAGGCAAAACTCTACAAGCAAATAGTTTTTTTGGGGGGGGGGGCAATTTTGAAATGTCTTGTTTTCATAACGTTTTCTTTTAAACTAGTGGATAGAAAATATACAACATATGCATTTATTAAAATAGTTCTGTAAATTTTAAGACGTTTTTATTAGTGAATAAATAGTTTATTCTGCATTGTATTCTGCATTTATTCTGAAATCTCTACTTTAGTTGCACTTACTTTCTATTTAAGGTTTATATAGAGTTGTTTGTTCATGTAACTTTTCTGCCTGTTGAAATTTCTAAAGTGAAATATTGAGATACCCTCTCTGTAAAAACCTTTCAAATAGAATATGTTAGCAAAATGAAACTAGAATATTGGACATGGCTTTTATTTAGTGTTCGGATTTCAGTTCTGGAAATTCATACAAATTTGATTTAATAATCCTTTTTTATTTCAGTAATACTTGAGGATCTGTAATTAATCAAGTGAGAAAATATGATATATATATATATAAACTTTACCACTTATAGCAATCAAAATATACCTGCGTTTATATGTTAACTGACATTGTTGATGTTTGTTGAATTTAAGAAAAGTTCATGTTATGCATCTTTGTTTTGTGTTTTAATCCAGTGATATCGTGTTTTTAAATGAATGCAGATTCTTGGACCTCTTGAATTAAAGATGAAGAGAGGGGCACAAGCATCGGATGAGCCTCTAAAGAAGAGGAAGGTTATCCGTGAGGACTCTTCTGATGAAGACGAGGAGTCTTCTCAAAGAACCACCAGTCAGGGTTAGAGAGGAGTTTCCTCATGACACTTTACACTGTTCACATGGCCATATTCTTCTGGAGGCATAAGTGTGTTTATTGAATTTTTTTTGCCTGCCAGACTCAAGTCAGAGCGAGTCTCTCAGCGATGTTGAGGATCACAAACCCAGTTTCTCCAGACCCTCTAATTCCCAGAATGCCGAGGACAATGATGCCTCCAATGAGGACTCTTCAAAATTCTCAATGTATAACAGTCTCTCGCAGAAACTCATGGTAAATTAAACACTGTCATTCTTTTCCTCTCTTTTCAGCCTCTTAATCATGTGTTAACACATTAAAATTGTCATCTTCTTTCCTTCAGGCCAAAATGGGTTTTCGAGTAGGTGAAGGTTTGGGAAAGTACGGTCAAGGACGGAAAGAGATTGTAGAAGCGTCCACCCAGCGTGGGAGGCGAGGTTTGGGTCTGACCCTGAAAGGCTTCCAGGGCGACCTGAACGTAGACTGGGAAGATGAGCCAGAGGTACAGCAGCATTTCCAGAATGTTTCTGAACAATAGTAGTCCAGGATCTTTATTTCTCTTTTTTTTTTCTCTCAGCCAAGTGCTATAGAATCAGTGACATGGTTTCCAGAAAGTTCTCCAGAGATCCCAGATGCAGACGAGCTGAGGGATTGGATGACTGTGGGCCAGGTATTGCAGCACATATGACCCGATGAGCTGAAATAATTAGTTTAAGATCAAATGCTTATTCTTTAACTTTATATGGTAAAAGTTATGTTTGCTCAGCTGTTTGTTGTCTCTTGAATAATTGTTAACTTTACTAATAAACCTCTGCATCTCATAAGTGGCTAATATAATCCTACCAACTGTAAACGTTACACCAACTTCAAATATTGCGTCATACTTTTACAGTTTTATATGCTGGGGTTCCTTCCCAATGTTACTCATTTTTGAAGCACATTTTCATCTTATTTATCACTACAGAAAATTCACCTTAGCCTAGTGCAGAAACACTTGATTTTTATTCCCTCGTATAAATGACGGCTTATATATTTATTTTTAGAAAAAATTAAAAATTGATGATGAAACCGAATTTTGCTCAGAGAATCTACTGCATCTCCTTCTTCGCTGCAAAGTGAGTGTCAAACATCTCTTATGTTTCTCCTCTCTTGCATATTGTGCTCTGTGTCTTTGTATCATGTCTTTCTGTTTGTATTTCTTCTCAGACTGTGTTTGATGACTTGGAGGGTGAGGAAATGAGGAGAGCACGTACTCGATCAAACCCTTATGAAACAATCCGAGGGGCTTTCTTTCTCAACAGGTGGGTGGCATCTCCACATGCATGTAATAACAGAAGCAGATCTTTTATAAATTGCTTTCTCTCTGTTTTCTCCTCAGAGCTGCTATGAAGATGGCAAACATGGATCATGTTTTTGACTATATGTTCACTAACCCAAAGGATTCACAAGCGGTGAGAGATCGGTTACGCAAGCTGTGGCATTATAGATAGAAATATGTGTTGTGATTATGTTTTTGTATTGAATGTGTGTGTGCAGAAGCCCCAGGCCCGTGATAAGGATGCTGAGTTGCTGTATTTTGGAGACGTGTGTGCAGGACCAGGAGGATTCTCCGAGTATGTGTTGTGGCGGCGGCGCTGGCATGCAAAAGGTTTTGGGATGACGCTCAAAGGAGCCAATGATTTCAAACTGGAAGATTTCTATGCTGCTCCCAGCGAGCTCTTTGAGGCCTACTATGGTATGTGTTTCAATCATTTAAACATGAAGAAAAAACGAGAACAGTCTAACATTTTTACTGTATTGGTCGTCTAGAAATATTTATTTAGAGTAATGCCTTAATATGTGCTTAATAACTACTAATAAATGGCTAATATTTTAGTAATATGCATACATAATAATAGGGCTGGGCGATATATATCGATCTATACATTATGCTCATCTCGTCAGTAAAGCCCCTTAGGCTCTTATGCTTAACAATGTAAAAAATACAGTAAAAACTAATTTTGTCAAATATTGTGAAATATTGTATTTTTTTATAAAATAATTTTAAATATTTAATATTTTAAAATGTATTCCTGTGACGTAAAGCAGAGTTTTCTGCATCGTTGCTCCAGCCTTCAGTCACATGATCCTTCAAATCCTAAAACAGGTCCAATTTGGAAATCATGGTAGAATAGAAAAAGACAAGGCTTTATGTAGATGCTTTGATAATAACATAGTTTCAGGAGAAGCGCGGCACGAATTAATCACAGCCGGCTCCGCTTTACCTAATCAATCACCCCGTTAACAATCACCAATCACTATCTTCCTTCTTACTATAAATAAACCAGTCCTAAAGTCCACATCTTCCTCCGGGGGGCATGTGGAGATTG
>JAUMHI010000069.1:17636459-17653784 GCA_032359435.1 Enteromius unitaeniatus
GAGAGCGAAAGAGGGAGACTTTAGGTCTTTAATAATCCACTGAAATATAAGAGACCTATATATATATATATATATATGTGTGTGTGTGTGTGTGTATATATGTATATATATATATATATATATATATATATATATATATAGTATATGTGTTATTTACATTTTTAATAATTATTACATACAAAGATGTTTTCATTTGCGTTGTCCTTTTAGCAGGGAGAATTCTGGTTATGTTTAACTAATGTAATTAATATTTGTGACCATGAATGGACATGGCAGTAGGTTTGAAACTGAACATAACAAATAAAACATAAGTGTTATTTTACAATATTATTTTTATTGTACTACAATGCCTTTACTCATAGGTTTATATTGCATGACTGTGCGCACATATTTTTTTGTTTTGTTCAAAATGTGACACCACAGATGCAGTCAGGAGAGCTTAACATTCATTGTTAACATTTTAAACAAGTAATGTTTAATTGAATATACACACCAATACTGAATCCTTTGAGATCATATCTTTAATGTTTTTGAAATAGGTCTGTTAAGTCTGTTATGCATTTATTTGGTCATTTATTCCTGTGATATGCTGTCACGTGATTATTCAGCTAGCATTCTAATCTGATTTGGCGCTCAAGAAATATTTCTTATTATGAATGCTGCAAATATTTGATATATTTTTAACAGTTAATTTAATTTTTTTTGTAAACCATAATACAGGATTCTTTCATTAATAGTGACTTTAATTGCTTAAAAAATGTCCTGACCCTAAACTTGTGTTTATGGTAATGCATTCTCATTCATGAATCACCTGTATGCTTTATTTCCTAACTTTTTTTCCCTCTGTTCTCTTTGTTTTCTCAGTGCATGTCATCAAGACAGACTGTTTTGGGCTTGGGAGGAGGGTGTCCGAGTTCACGAATCCCAGACACGGGTCAACCCCGACAAACTGTCTAAAGACGACGTGCTTTCCTTCATCCATCAGCACTGTCAACAATAAAAACACATGTACACATCACAATCATGCCAGGGAATATAGCGTAGACTGTACGTTCTCCTCACCACCAGGGGGCACTGTAGCTTTCACCAGAGTCTGCTGAGAAACATTCAAACTCTGTTTCTTCACACTTCAAGGCTCTCTCCAAAATAGCCCCTGTGAGTTAGACCACAGGGCGTCTTGGTGCTCGGTGGTGTGTATCTGCGTCTGTCCATTATCTTCAGAGGAGAAAGAAACTTAGATGACATTGCTTTTCCCCTGTCCACATGTTTTTCTCCTGAACTTTCAAAACTCGCTTCCTCACATGAATAATTCCTCCGCTAATCGATCAGATGTTTAGCTGCAGATTCTGTTCATCAGAGATAACCATGTAAAACAGCATGACGTGTGCATTCACTCTACTGTGTGCATGTGTTGCCTTGTTTTGCTCAGTTTTTTCAGTGTATAACCTGCCATTTCTGATGGATTTGGAAAAAGGATTTTAATTTTAAACCTGTTTCGTGATGTTGATTACATTAAACCACTGAGGAAGTTTATTCCTTGAGTAATCGGGGTGCGCTTCATTATTCGTCTCTGTTGGGTTTAAGGTCACAACGAGGTGGAAGCAGCGACAGATGTTGGCGGTGGGGCTAGGTTCTATTCCTCGGTTGTTGATTGGATTTAGAAATGTGGGTGTGACACTCAAAAGCTGCCTTTTTTTTCTGACAAAAGCTGGGAGGCCAAGAAGAGCATAACACTTGATTTTATGCTCCATTGTAGGAAACGAAAACTGTGACTGAAGATTTGGAGCTGGGACCTCTGCTGATAAGACACTCCATTTGTTTCTGCTTGCATTGAGAATCCAAACAATCTGGAAGAACAGACTGTGTTTGAACAATGAAAACATACAAATGCCAGAAGAGAACTAGATTTTTCTTTTTTTTGTATGCGCTCTTCACGTTACAGCTTTTCGGCATTAAGGTAAAGCGAAGCTTGTTTGGCGTGCTACTCAGGGAGAATACTCATGGTTAGAACGGCTGCCGAGCCCGAGGGCAAATAGCCCTAAGGGCTCGGGAGGGGGAAGAGGTAGACAGCCGGTTCCCGACCCTGAGTGCTCCCCCTGATGGAAAGTAGGAGGAGGAGGAGGGGGGATACTGAGATCGAGATGAGGAAGGAGCAAGCTTTGGCTATGTATAGTCATCTATATGGCTATGGATCTGATAGGAAGATAGAATATTTGGAAGATTAGAGGGGCAGAGATCGTAATTAACTGCCTTTGTGACCTCCTACCGAAATGAGTTCACCCAAATATTAGAATTTGCTGATATTTTACTCACCTTCAGGGCATCAAACTTGTAGATAATTTTGTTTCTTAATTGGAATAAATTCAGAATCCAAACAGCTGATGAACTTTACAACTATATAGTCCATCACTTAATGTCTTATAAAGCAAAAATCTGAGAGTTTGTAAGAAATATTTAACGAATTTTGTGTAAATCAGGAGAGAAATGTGCACAGAAAACTATTCAAAATAATATACATTTCAAAATCTGTACAGATGAAGAAACATCATCATCTACTGTATATCTTGCATGGCCTGAGGGTGAGTAAATTCTAAACAAATTTCCATTTTGGGGGTGAACCGTTCCATACATTTTTATATTATCGTAAAATGTTCATGCTTTAGAGTTGCGTGTAGTTTAGGTTTTGAGACGATACATGCTTTCATATATTTTGAGATTTGTTATACAGCATATGTCACTTTGCTTTTGTGTGCATCAGTTAAAGCATGGAACAGTGAATAAACCGACTTGGAACTACCTGTGCATTAAACGCTCTTACTGCATACCTGCCAGCCAATCACAATCCAGTATTCAGACAGACCATGGAGTAAATGTATATATCCAACTTAATATAATTACATTTTGTGATAAGTTAAAAAAAGAAGGTGGAAGCCTAAGTGTTTGCTTTTGCAAGTCATCTCAGGAATGCTCAAAAAAAGGTGTTCCAATGGATTTTAATGCATTGCTTTGTGGTTGTTATGGTGTTTGGGTCCCTAGGTGTCCCTTCTTTTCTAATAAGTCTATGGGATATTTTTTCCCGTACTGGTTTCATAGTTTTTTTTTCATGTCAAGCTTTAATACTTTAGGTTTAGGAGTTTTATCACAGCTGAAGCCCAGGTTTTATGATTCAAATAGTGATGCCGCCTTTGCAGAGGGAGAGAAAGATGGAGCATCCTTATGGCAGGTCCAATTTATTTTGTCATGTCTTATATTTTGTACGCGTTTATATCTGTATTTTGCTTCTCTAGAACAACAATACATGAACTGTCACCATGACTGACACATCACTAATGAGCGTATTGTGTATCTTGCTGTGTTTTTTCATTTCTTCTCCGAAGCTGTAGATTTCTGGCATCTCAAGGACGGCGGGACACAGGCGGTCTTTTGTATGCAGGTGTAATGAGAGTCTCCCACACCCTGTTTCCCTATCCATCTCTTGCTTTGAGTTTGTGACTGGAAAGCTAAGCAGAGATTCACCTCAAAGGACAATTAAATTTCCCTTTAGATGGCTTCCGTTAGAGAGGTTCCTCACCGCCGAGGGCTCGCTTGCTCACTGGCTGGGTAACCAAATGGGAACGCATACAAACTGCCCCCCCTCGTCTCCATTCACACACTCTCTCTTTCTTTTCTGGCCAAGAGGTTCAATGTGCCATCTCCCAAGAAATTGAGCAGTGCTGCAGCAATACGGCCTATCACTAACCGGTAGTGAAAGCGTCCAGAAGGTATAACAGTATTCTATTTTCCCCCTGGGCACCAGAGTTTTATTAAAATTAAGGTTAAAAATCTGGTCATTTTGAAGATGGTTGGAAACTAAAATTAAATTGCCCAAAGGGGATTCAATTACAAAAAAGTACCATGGCACTACTAAGTTTTTTTTAGAAACTTAAAATTTGTTAAATTTGAAACTTGGAGATGTTCTATAATATAAGCGTAGTAGTTGCAACATGTGATATGTTTTTATGAATATGTTTTATTCATTTATTTAATGATAATGCATATAGTCCACATTTGGTTATTTTTGGGCTTGGTAGTTGTTACTTTTCTGGTAACGAGTGCATTTAGACTTTTGAATCAAACATTTGGGAGGTTTAGATATTTGGTAAATTTCACTTTACAAAAAGCACTGTAGTGTTATTATACTAATAACAACATTTGGTAATATGATATATCAAGCTAATAAGATTTTCTAATATTTATCATGCCATTCCATTTTATTAAAATGGTTTACACTGTATTTTTGACTTCATCACACATTCAGTCTAATTATGCCAAAAATTGCTGTCTAGGTAGGCAAATCACTTTCTGATTTATTGTCAGAACAATACATTTAGTATTAAAAAACATACAATGCTATTTTATAGTAAATCATTACCAAATGAGTGGTATTATAGTACTTAAAATATTTAGGCTATGCCCCTTTTCTTTTAGTGTAGCAGCATTTATTTATTTATTTATTGAGTTCAGACGTTTAAACCGAGAATTATGGCCCAAAATACGCTATTTATATTGGATTTCGACACAAAACATTCTGATGTAGCCTTTCAGGAAAACAGCTACTATTATAAAGCACATTTATGATTCATGTAGGATTACTTTAAAGAGCATTTAGTGGTTTTTATTTTTAGACAAAATATACGAATATCGTAGATGCGCCGAATCTTAAATGCAACATTTCATGGGATAAAGCTGCTGTTCATGCAGACAGCTTAACGTGATAGATTTTGAGACTCGTCCACAGTGATTTCCGATTCATCAGCAGATTCATAACTCGTGTATTGACATGTGGTGCCGAGGAGTAGGCTACTTGAATATGTTTTGCTATTTATATTGCGCGACATCGACGTTTACCACAGCTCAGTCGGATTTTTAAGCCGTGGGCGTATAGAAAACTGGATATTTGAAAATCGTTTCCCCACATCAATAGATTAAACGTCCCCAAAGGTTTCAGATCCATATCTGACACCGCGTCTCATAAAAATTGGATGTCTCCTGTAATATTAAAAATTGATGTTTTCAATTTAAGTTTTCAAAGCGTAGTCGGAGTGTCCTCGCTGAGGGAGGGCGAAAGAGGGTCCAGTCAGACTCTACCTACCTGCCGATCAAACGCGCTCTCTCCTCAGGTGCGCGAGGGGGTCAGACTCAAACGGACCGATGATGTTCGCTCTGCCCGAATTGTAAGGAAAGCCACATTTCTGCGCCGGTTTGCTGGGTTATATTGCACGTGTGACGCCTGAGACGAGTGAGACCCAGATTTTGGAGTCATTTGAAGACTTATCTCAAACTCCCGAGGAGCTGCAATGGCATCGATCGGGGAGTTTGATCCGTTAAACAGCAGCGTACCTGCAACTAAAATAGAGATCACTGTCTCGTGCAGGTAAGAGCGAATATCGCTTATTATAATAATATCGATGCTCATAATTCGGTACGTCTTAAAAGCGGTGTGTCTTTTCTTTCTCGGCTTTCGCTGTGTATGCATAAAAATATTAATAACTGTTAAAATGCATTTGAATTTGGCCATTTGGAAGATGCTATTAAACCACGCGTCTTAAAAAAATATGCAAAGCAGTGACTAAGTTAAGTAGTTTAGCGAAAATAAACTATTAAACACATTTGGTGGACTGTGCATTTGCAGACACGTATCGCTGTTGCTTGAGGGGGATTTGAGTTTCGTATAAATGCCATGGTACATGAATATGGTAATCTTTCAGCTCCATGGTAGTCTATATAGGGCAGCAACAACCATATCTTTTCAAAACAGTACTGTGTACAGTCAGTGATGGAAATGCTATGTTGCATGTCAGAAAACGTGTCAGTACTTCTTGCTGCTTTTACATAACCAATAAAAGGTAGATATCTAATATCCAGAATAGTCTTTTTCTATTCACATTGACTTTAGGTCAGTCTTTAATTTTTGGTTATATATTGACAGCATTACTGTACCATTTTGTGAGGGTTTTAGGTGAATATGTTTGTCCGAGTTGCCTGTTTGCATTCATGACTTGCAGATTGTGTCTCAAAAATGCAACGAGTTCCCTACATAGACAGCACTTTTGGGCATTGTGCGTGTGTTCAACCCCTTTCTTGGTCATACGTGATTTGCAGAGTTAAATATCATAATTATGTTGATCTTTAAGTCATATTTTATTTTTGTTGTCTATTTGTGCTGAACTTTCATGTTGAAAATAGCTCGTAATTGTCTTCTGCTGCACGTCAAGTCGTTACAGCCTGAGGAAATGATTGTTTAGCAGCGTGTTTTGAGTATTTTGCATTTTATGATTTGTTGCTTTTCAAAAAAATGTAAATTAAACAAACACTGATATAAACCAAATCACAGTTTAATCTGTGTTTATAAAGGGCGACCTTTTTTAATGCCTGGCTGACCTCTTCCCTTGCTGTGTCCCTCTGGACCTTTCTCTCCTTGTTGGACAGACACCACTGGCAACAAACAACAGCACAGACTCTTTCCTGAATAATGAATGTGTTGACTGCTGATGCTGTCTGTGTGTTTGCATAAAGCCTTCACTTCAGACACTGCTTGCCCAGATATCCAAGGGAGGTCTCTTTATACATGAGACACATCTGCGGCCGCCAGGCTCTGCCCGCTGAGCCTTCAGCAGTAATTTGGCTGAGGTGGAAGACGGGGGCAAGAAAATAGAGCAAGTGGTACCTCATGGTACATATTTCATAGTAGCCTGCTGGGATATGAATGCAACAGATCAGGATTTATGAAAAATGAAATAAAGCAACGAAATACGGTCCGCTTCTAGATGCCCAATGGGTTTCTGCTTCACTTTGAGGCAGTGTCAGGTGGCATGACACCCGAGTGGTAAAAGAAAGTGTAGCAGGACAGGGTACAAATGGCTTGAGTTTGTGAACTTAATGCACTACATGGCTGAAAGTATACGGACATCCTTTTCAAATTCTACTGAAGGGAAGTATTAAAGAAAAAAAAAAATAGGCCATCCGAGATGTGTATAAGTTTATTATTTATTGGAAAATTTAGGAGAAATTTAGCATTATATCACTTGCTCACCAGTGGATCCTCTGCAGTGAGTGGGTGCCATCTGAATCCTGCCCAAACACCTGCTAAAAACATTACAGTAATCTACAAATAATGCACACAATTCCAGTTCACCAGTTAATGTCTTGTGAAGCAGTAAGGTTTTTAACTTAAAAATATTTTAACTTAAAATAATTGCCGGCTAAAATATGAGTCTTCAATCCATAGTATTGCTGTCTTCAGTGAAGAATTTGTCTCATCTAAGTTACAAGAAAAATATGCACAGATCAAGCACTGTTGACAAGCAAAAGAGTCCAAAACGGTTCAAAACAAATACTTTGGTGGACTGTAATGTGAGAGGATGGCGGGAGATGGACTTTTTTCACTGGAGAAAGTGCTATTATGGACTCGTATTTTGACCTGAAGTGATGGTTTAAGCAGCTTTCCAAAATATTATCTATTGTGTACTGCAGAAAAATATAAAGCCATACAGGTTTATAATTAAATGAGGGTGATTAATGACCACAAGGTTAAAAATCTTGACTCTGCCTGTTTTTGCACAGCTCAAAAAATATATGTATTTGTAATTCACTGCTAGTAGCCGTAAAAAACACAATCCTTGTCACACAAATTAGGTTGTGGAGCAGATTATTAATTAATAAAGACCTACTTTGAACTGTTTTCTTGTATCTCAAAATATTATTTGATTTGTAAACTAAGACATAGTGATGTATGCTTCAAAGAACAACTTTTTCTGATGAAGTAAACTTGCTGGGTAGCTCACCCGGTACAGCATTGCACTTGCAGTGTGAAGCGTCCCACAAAACATAGGTCACAATAAAAGAGCTCAAAGACTTTTTGAACCGAGCTAAAATGTTGGGATTGTTTAATCCAAAGTGTTTTTACATAACACTTGCTTTGTTAATACTAGTATTATTTAGTGTTGCTGGTTCATTATTTTCAAAAGCAGTTAACCTTTTAACACCACTCCCCTGGATATTTCTGAACTGCTGCGTACGTACGACAAATATAATAAAATATTCTTAGATTCATGTTTATCTATCTCTGATAAAACTGTACAGTAAATGGCGTCATTCACTGAATCTTTCACTTCGAAAGTGTTGTGAGATGTGCAATCAAGAGACGAGAGTAATAAAATTTTGCGGAAACGTTGTCACAAGCACGTTTTTGTGACATTCGAGAAAATTCTGCGGTTCTAACTTTATTGCAACAGTTTGTTGCCCCCTGAGGTCCTCAATGGTGTAACCTATTTACAGAACCTTGGAGAGAGGCAGCCCACTCATTAAAATAATGTCCCGGGCCCTGTGAATTTTAGCTTCAGCACTTTATACTTGGTGTCCACATACTTTTGGCCATTAATTAATTAGTATTTTGCATACTAAATGTGCTTTTCTCTTGGAATTAGCGATGAAAGCAACCAGCAATTACAGTTTTGATGGCTTTGAGTAGTTACCCGTATTCCAAACTCTACAGGAAACTTTAATCTATTATGAAGTTGCACACCAGCATTCAAAACTTGATACCACTTTGCAAGGCAACAAGTTAGTGATAGAGTGTCTTTCTGTCACTGCATTATGCTGGCAAATTGTGGAAGCTGTTCACAGGGGAAGCCAATTCATCAAGGTTGTTTGTCACTGTCAACACAGATTGCAGCAGATGCCGTTGTGTCACTCGATAAGGGAAGAGTCTGGAGGGAAACCAGAACGAAGGGAACGTGTTGAAGCCTCTCAGACCCGGAGATCTTAAAGGATCTGTTACGTTTGTCAGGGAAAGCTTGTAAATTCCTATCTGCCCTATATCTGGCGAGAAGCAAAGAAAAACAGTTTCTCTGTACGTTTTTTTGAAACGTATGACTCAAGCCTGGCAGCATCAGAAAGGAGAATGCTATACTGTACTGTCAGTCTGTTTTCCTTTGAGTGAAGATTTCATGGTGTCTTGTTTAACAAGATGGATATGTAGGTCTACTGGGCCGGTTTTGAGCGCGTCAGAGTTTGAATTATATATCAACTGATCTTTATAACCTGATTTGGAGGTTGCTGGCTGACTTGGTGATTGGATTACATCCAGTAATAAAATTCAAATGTTTGACCAACGTGATGAATATGCCCGACTGTAATTGTGTTGAATACGTAAGTAGGAAGTTTGCGCTGTGTTTGTCTGGTGATCAAGGTCATCACCTAATACCCAACGACCGAAGCCAAGCGGTATGTCAAGGGATCCCCCTCAGTAAGATGCACGTGAAAGCGCTCCCTGTTGAGATGCCAGAGCTTCAGGAACCGTTTTATATGGGTTTAAAACGTCACAGCTGGCGTCACACCAGATGTCAGGCAATACCTCCTGTTGCTCAGAGCCGCATCCTGCAGACTAGAGATGGAATCGATTCTCTGCTCAGTCGGATGGATTAATGTGCTCTCTGCTGTACTTCCATAGCCTTTCTTCTATTCCTCTATCTATTTATTCCACAAACACAATTCTCCTGTGAGAGAATATCTATGGGCTTCTGTTACTGGCCATCCGTCATGTCCGTTTTAACGCGGTCTGGTCTTTAAATTTAAATGCAACGCCAGAGACCAATAACAGACTGATGGATAGAAGCTCAAAAGTTAAATAGATGTTGTTGCAGTTATGAAACATTACTTCTGATCAACAGCCTTTGTTAAAATGTATTTCTTTTGACAGAGTTGAGGTCAATGCTGAATTGTGTTCACAAGCCATTTAACTTCTGTAGCCGTGATGCATTTTGAATTGAAACAAGATACAGAATGAGAAAAATGTGGGATGAGACTTGATTTTATCAAGTGGGAATTGATAGGATTGTGTAAGCTGGCTGTTATGTGCCAGAATGGAGTCGAGTGGTGGAAAAGGAAGAATTTATCTGCAAAGGAAAGCCATTTTGAAGAACTCTAAATTATGACTTTTTGATAAAGGATTATAAAGACAGATTCATTTTACTTTATAATGGCATGTTTAATGAATCATGCACAACAAGATCAGGAACATGCATTAAAAAGTAAAAATGCTGACAAAACATCCAGGTTTTATTTGTTGTATATGTTGAAAATTATATATATATTAATAAAACACAAAAAAAACATTACCAGTCAAAGTTTTGAATCAGAACGATGTATAATTTTTATAAAGTAGTTTCTGATGCTCATCAAGGCTGCATTTATTTGATTAAAAAATTGATAAAATGAATATTTTTATTATGTAAAATAATGTTTTAATATATTTATTTATTCCTGTAAGCTTATTTTTCAGCATTATTACCCCAGTCTTCAGTTTCACATGATCCTTCTGAAATTATTTTAATATGCTGATTTGTTATCAGTGCTGGAAACTGTTGTGCTGCTTATTTATTTTTTGGGACTTGTTTTAAGGGTTCTTTAATGAATGAAAATTTAAAAAGAAGAGCATTTATTTAAAACATAAATATTTTCTAACAAAATACACTATCATTCAAAAGTAAATGTATACTTAAACATTTTTCTTTTAATAAGTAAAAACTTTAATTTAGCAAGGATGTGTTAAATTGATAAGAAGTGATAGCAAAGATTTATATTGTTATTATTATTGTTATATTGTTAAAATATTTATGTTTTGAATAAATCCTGTTCTTTTAAAACTTTTTATTCATCAAAGAATCCTGAAAAAATGTATTGCATATTTGGCAGCAATGTTTCCAACATAATTTTAATAATAAATTAAACATTAGAATGATTTCGGAAGGATCATTTGACACTTTAGACTGTTGTAGTGGCTGATGGAAATTCAGCTTTGAGTAAATTTAATAAAATTGTAAAAATATTTCACAGTATTACTGTTTGTTGTCTGTATTTTTGATCAAACAAAGGCAGCCTTGACGAGCACAAGAAATAAAAATAATCTTACTGATCACAAACTCTTAAACCAGTATCTTTTTGATATCTCAGAAATCATTTCTATTTAAATGTCTTATTGATTATCAGAGGAAACTGCTGTTTTTCTGTAAGCATACATGTTTTCCACTACAAGAACTGCATTATTAAGGAGAATAAAAACATAAATAGGGTCAGTTTTGATTTCACGTGTACTTGTAATGTTCATGACCTTCATTATTGATGTTTGGCAGGAGAAAACTCTGACCTGAGCATCAATGAGTCTCTTTGTTCACACAGGACAAGCATAGAAGCTGCTTTTGTTTCTGTGTAACCATCTGTTCCAGGCACAATAAAGCAGTCTCCTCTAGCTGGGTTTTGTTGGTTTATTATCGCCAGCAATTATTTTGTTGTGCTTGAGCATGTCTGTGTTTCTGTTTCTCCAGGAATTTGCTGGATGTTGATACATTCTCCAGGTCAGCGCCAGGTAAGTCCTGGTCCTTGATGTGAGGCTTGACACAAGTAGTCTGTAGATGGATATGTTATTACCATAATACTCTTACAGTTTATGCATTAGATATGCACAGTATACAGGTTTTCAGTATTCTGCATGGTAAACCTGAAATAACCCTTTTTTTTTTTTGCCAAAACATTTACATATGCAACAAAATATATATATATATACACTGTGTATCCCACAATGCAATATGCTCAACCGTGTGGCATACCGAAACTGTATGTTTTATTGCTTCCTTGAGCTATTAGTTTACACTAAATTGGATTTGATATTTTAAATAATTGTTAATACCTCTTTTTGCAGTTTTATTAAATCTTGTCTGGTGTCTCAAACGTCTGCACGCATAAACTTTAATATAACTAGCATTTAAAATATTGCATTTACATATTAATTTCGAGCTTTTTGATTTTCTTGATTGACTAATGAGCTTATAATAATTCTGACCGAGTTGTATTTACTATTCTTAAGGGTAATAAAATGGTCGTCTTGCATGATAATATAAACGTCGCTATATTTTATTACTGCATTATTCAAAGTTGTTTTTTTTTTTTCCTCCCTCTGTCTCTCAGAGGGTCAACCACTAAGCGGAAACACAAAGCATTTTCCTTTCCCAAATGATGTCAATAGCCATGAATGCTATTCATATGAATTATTTTGCTGTTGCCTTGAAAACAAGTGGGAAGGTTTCGGATGAGTTATTCAAGGCTATTTGGTATGTGAAGCTATTGCTAAGAGTGTGGTACCCTTAGGGCATATCTTTTTTTTTTTTTCCTACTGCTTTTTCTAGTAGTATCATAGGGACTACTTTCCTTCCAGAGTAATCTCTGAGCTGGAAAAAAAAAGCTTGCCTTTTTAAACCTGCCTTAGTCAGAGAAGCCAAAATTATAACATTTATTAATCCTTCACCCTAATGCTCACAGCAATCAAACGCTTGACTGACATCTGAGTTGCCATAATTTGCACTGAGATTTTTTTCTAAATCAGTTCCTCGGTTGATCTGGCAAAGGTCATACCTGAATACAGTAGGTGTCTCTGCTCTTCCTGAAATGCTTTTTGTGCTCTGATGATTGTTCCATGTCGTTTATGTGAAATCGTTAAACATTTGCTGGCCCAGTGTAGTTACTGCAGTTTTTCGAGGAGTTGAAAATAATGAATGTGGTCAGTCTCATCTTGTTCAGAGATTATGCATTCGTAATGCCCCGCTTCGAGTAACATTTGCATCTCGAAAAACAAGAAATGCTATTTGGGAGTGATTTTGTTTTGCTAGTTATGTCTGAATTCCTGGGCCGTGAATTCTCAGGGGAAAAGACAATTGTATTGAGTGTTAACCGACATAATTAATAGAAGATTACAGGATACTTATTTTGAACTTATTTACAATATATGACTTGATTTACTCTCTAATGCAAAATATATTTGTTTTATTTATATATCCCCATTCGTAACTGTTGTTTAAAGATGGATAATTGAAATACATTATATTTATTATTTAATTATAATATATATATATATATATATATCTATATATATATTCTCTATTAATTAATCCAGGGCTTACATTTAACTCTAATTTAAAATATCATGATTTAAATTTCAACCATATGATGTTTTCAACATTTTTTAATGCAAATTTTATTCCTTTCCTTGCATTTTAGTCATTAAAAAATAAAGATGTAATTTTTTCGGACAAAATTTTAAGGGACTGATATTCCACTGAATCATTTAAGTGTTCTTACAGTTGTATTGGCTTATGATAGTTTTATGCTTTTGTATATTTTATCTATTTATTTGATAATTTCACCCTTAAAATGTTTTTTTATTTTAAGATGTAATGAATGATTGAATAAATAATTTAATAATCATTCAGACACAAATGACAGATTCGTTTGAGAATGAATCTCATGTTACAGTTTTTCTCAGTGAGATTCAAAACTGATCTTTTGGTTGATAGCATGAGGTTTGTGAGCAGACTGTAGAGCCAAGTCTTTATGCTCGAATTTTCATATTTTTGCCAAAAGCTTGCTGGCTGGAGACATTTCTGACATTTTTTCCAAACTACCACCCATAGAGCAGCAGTCCATTTGTTGGTCAGGCCACTTCCTGTTTGGACTCCTCTTGAATGATTCAGTGGAGTAATTGATGAGTTAGATTCCCACACCTGCTGCTCCACACTTAGACCTAACAGCCCTGGAGTTTGGACTAATACTCCATACTGGTCACAAGTAGGCACTTCTCCAAGCCATTTTCTAATTTAGATTGCAAGATGAAGCTCTCAGGGAAGCACCTCCATTAGCTTCATTTAAGGAAACTCGCTGTGCACATGCCGCAAGTGTTTTTATCAGCTTATTGATTGTTTCTCTCTGTGTTTCACCATAAATTTTTTTTTTTCATTTTGTCTTCACAGTGGTTGTGTTGTATGTTCAAGGAATCGGTACTAAGGAGTGGAGAGAGGTTAGTATGCTTTTTATAGTATACAGTGTGAGCAGAACATATAGTGCTCAGCATGTTCAATTTTTTAATCTTTTGAAAAACTGTATTATCAAATAATATGGTCCATTGGCCACAACTATAGAAATTGCAGTCAGGACACAATTTGCAGTTTTATTGTTGTGATCCATTGTTGTACTTTTAGATCCACTATTTATTATTATTTTTTCAATTCTGCTTATTATCAGATTGTAGTGGCATCAATTGATTTTCTCCTCCATCCTCCTCCTCTATCTGCTTTTGTGTGGATCTTCTGCTTTTATTTTTCTTTTATGATGTGTGTTCCTTTATTTTCCTTCCAGATAAATCTCATGAGATGGTTTCTTTTAGAAACAGTCTCCGTAAACTTGCAGAAGCTTTTAATTACAAAACATGAATAAAACATGAAATGTTACTATATTGTTACCTTCATTTTATATACATATAAACTACTGTTAAACTCTTTGTTCAGTAAATTTCTATTGAAATGAGTACCTTTGTTGAACAAAAGAGGGAAATAATTGGTCAAATGTGACTGTAAAGGCATTTATAACGTTAGAGAAGATTTCTGCTATATTCAGATAAATGCTGGATTTAATTATTAAAAGAATCCTTAAAAATCCATAAAAATATTATGCTGCACAACTGTTGTCAAGATTGATAATCAGAAATGTTTCTTGAGCAGAAGGATCATGTGACACTGAAGACTGGAGTGATGAACTATTAAAATGAAAAGATATTAAAATAGAAACTACCTGTTCTCATGGCATAAGCATTCCTTGGTGCACTTTTTACAACCTAGGCACATTGGACCTGACACATTTTATTTCTTTTTTACACAAATTTACAGAGTTTTGATTAATAAAGCATCATTTTCCTACAAGAATGTTATGATATGACTTAAAAACAATATTAATTACTGGGATTTGAAAAGTGATGCTACTGAACGCTAGCATCTCACATATCCAGCTTCATATCTGTGGGTTTTTAATATGCTGTAGGTTTCTTCGGTAGCACACGGAGTACAGAGATGTACTTGAGAGGCAAGGAGCTCTGGTTTAAATCCAGTATAACTACAGTTCGACAAAACCAGCCCAGTCTCACAGAAATTCATACATATTTTACGAGGTGGCTAATTCGTACAAATTCATACGAATGACCTTCACCTACACCTAGCCGTCACTGGGGTTTAAACAAATTGTACAAAAATAGAATGAGTGAAGTTGTAAGAATTTGTATGAATTAGCACTAATTTGCCACCTCGTATGTATATGTACGAATTGGTCAAGAGACTGTGTTGGACAAAATAGTTCAAATCTGAGTAAAAGGAAGTGGAAATGGTACAGTTTCATCAACAAATGCATCTTTTATATCAGTTCTGTATTTGTTAAAACTTTTATTGGTTAGGTTTAGGGTTAGAGTTGGTGTAGGGCATATTTGAAACATGATTAACAGCATTAACTTTTAGCAACAGTCCACTGATACTTCAATTCTGGACCACTGCAATACACACCTATATCAACGTAATAACGTATGTTTTCCAGGGTTCACGTATTGAACCTGTGTTTTAGCACCACTAAGTAGTAGGGTTGGGTACCGAAACCCGGTACCATTATAGCACCGGTACCTAAATAACCGGTATGTACCGAACCGAATCAAAACGCGGATTTCGGTGCCTCATTTCGGTTCTGTGCCTAAACGACAAACCGAATAAATCTATGGCATTAATAAGCGAGTGTACCACTGATGCTGGCGCGTGCAGTAAATCATTTCGACGAGAGGAAAACGGATCTATATGCGAAGAAACGGGAGCCCGTTTTTAAGTATCGATTCAGGCACCGTTTAGGCACCGGAACCGTTTTAAAAGTATCGATTTGGCACCGGTATCGAAAAAACCCTAAATGATACCCAACCCTACGAAGTAGACATTTGTCCTTGAAACTGCAGCGAAATATGCAATAAAAGGCACGTAAAAGCAGTGTCACAAAAAAAGTGCACAGAGGTACATCATTTTATGACACCAGGTTGAATAGAAACTAGTTTTTTAAAAACTACTTATACTAGTTAACACAAAAAACAGGGGAAAACACAGGGCAAAACATGCAAACTGAAACAAAAATTACACAATAAGCACAGACAAGCTCTGACACTGCCAAACTGAAAACACAGGGAAAGTAAGACATTAACAAGGTACAGGTAAACATAATCAACCAGTGAGATGGCAAATGAAACATTATTAAGCCATGCTAAATGAATTTGTTGCCAGTTCTGAACAGTGCAGGTAGCTGTGCTTTTGGGTGTTTTAATGCCTCCCAGTGTTTTAAAATCATCTTAAGATGACCCTTTTGGCAGAATTGTAAATGCAGATACTAATTGTATCCCAGCACCTTGCCAGGATTTGAGGAATCAGCTGTCTCTGAGAATTCGCAAACTGAGAAAAAAAACAGTAGTTTGCCATTGGAAATTTGAGGAATGCAGCAACCGCCCTGGACTTCTCTAGAGATATCTCACTCTCCAGATGGCATCATGAAATATTCACTGTACTTTTATATAGCTGCCGTGTATCTGGACCAGTGGCTTTCTCCGCATGCATATCAACACTCAAGTGCCCACTCACATTACAAGTACCTCCAAATGCAAGCATAGCAACTGCATTATAAACAGCCAGCTCCCCTAAACAGATAACACAGCAACCAACGGTCAAGGACCGATCGTCTCCGGGAACTTCTCCAGGAGCAGATAATGGAAAGCGTGGATACTAAGTTGATAGGTGGGATTATGTGTCTGGGGTGTTGAGAACATGATCTTGGGTCTGAATCTGAGTTAGGAATCAATAGTTCATTACTCTGTGCCATCGGTGAGCTCCAGTGAGGACTCCTGCCCGATGGGAATTACTGTCTGATTGCTTCAGGGATGTGTACGTTGGCAGGAAGCTGTACGGGCTCACACTGAGCTGCTATTCCTGCCCCACATTCATGCAGAGTAAGCTCTGCTGCTGTTGAGTCTGCAGAGAGAAGGGAAGTCTGAGGGCTGGTTTTGCTTCTGATCATGAAAATATGATCATAGCAACTGTTATTATGCTTTGGCACATCAGTTATTCCTTCTGTGCAGATTTTACAGCTGAATGAATAATATAAGCTTCTTTTATGCTTTTCTGTTCTATTCATCTCAAGCATCATGTTTCATTGGAGGATAGTGCATTTGTTATATTCTTCTTTGCTGTATACAAGTTTGGGCAAGAACAATAGTCAACATAATGTGTTTTATTACATTAACTTTAACTACATTCTGACTTTCAATTAGGGCTGCACGATTTGGGAAAAATGTCACATTGTGATTATTAAGGTGAAAATTGCGATTTGCGATTGCGATACGATATATAAGTGGTTTGACTCAACTTGCTTGTTATCAAGGAAAATGCACAC
>JAUMHI010000069.1:17659613-17690302 GCA_032359435.1 Enteromius unitaeniatus
GGTCTTACATAGACAGGTGTGTGGCTTTCCTAATCAAGTCCAATCAGTATAATCAAACACAGCTGGACTCAAATGAACCATTTGAATCATCTCAAGGATGATCAGAAGAAATGGACAGCACCTGAGTGAAAAAGGGTCTGAATACTTATGACCATGTGATATTTCAGTGTTTCTTTTTTAATAAATCTGCAAAAATGTCAACACACAACACAGTACACAAACATATATTACATAAAGAAAAACTTTTGTTTTGGATGCGATTAATTTTAATTAATCATTTGACATCACTAATTCTCAGTGTGATTTTTATAATACATTTTATTCTACACACAAACACACATGCTGTATATGGTTGCCAAATCATGTCTCTTTGTACGTTCATGTAAAATGTGAATACACTACTAATTTGAATACCAAATTTGAACTGCAATGATATTTTTGTGCTTTTGAAGGATCTCTCGGTGCGTTCGTGACATACATACAGCAGCGCTGGATGTCTGTGTCCTGTAAGAGGGACTCAGTTCTAATGCCGCCCAGATTTATCCAGGCTGCCGAGGACTCTGATTAAACATGCAGGGAGGATGTTTTTGGCACGACACAGTAAAGCAGGGAGGGTTTGAAGCTCTCCGATAAAATCTTGAGATGCTTTTGTTCTGTCTGTCAGATATGCTGTGTTAGAGAGGTGACAGCCCTGCTGTAAAAGAGTGTATTCTTCGCCTGTGACCATGAATAGTTTCATACCACAATGTGATTTAATTGAATACGAAGAATTTGAGTGCAATAACTCTTAATCCAATGACGTATCTTCTCTAAATGTTAAATGTCATTCATTAAATGTTATTAATTTTTTACCATATTCATTTCCCATCTGTCAGTCAGTAATTTTTTACATTATTATTATTTTTTTTTTATCTCTTTCTTTTCTGTTCTGTAGACTGCAGTATTACTTGCACTAGTGGCATTTCCTGTTCTTTTGTGCACGGTAGCAGTGATGGAGCAATTCGCAGCAAAAGTTGGGATTTAAAACCTCCTCGGCTCACCTTTATAAGTTGTTTCCATAGCAGCGGAAAAGTGAATGCAGAGAGTTAGTGACACTGACAGCTGTCTTGAGTTATACATCGGCTGGTACTGAGTAATGAGAGAGTGTACGGTTATGATGAGCCACGTGTGACCTTGAGCATGATGAGTTGATGCCTGGGGCAAGACGTGAACTCTTCAGACAAGCTGAACTCTCCCCTGTTTAGGTTTTGTGTTTGTACAGCACATCCTCTAGTGGTGTCCTTGGACTCCCAAACTCTCTAAGTAGCTTGCTTTTTAATCCGGTATTGTTTATTCTCTACTTTAGATGTTGCATTTGTGATCTTAGGTCATTCTGTGAAGATTTTCAGTTTTAAAACTACTTTTGAAGTTATTTGTATATTTGTTGTGATCCTCTAATAGTTTTTTTTTTTTTTTTTTAAGTAAAATGGTTGATTGTAATCGCTCTCTCTCTCTCTCTATGAAATCTCTCATACCTCTTACCTTTTTTTGCCAAGGCTGCATTTATTTGATCAAAATTACAGTAGTACAGAAATACTGTGAAACATTATTACTATTTAAATGAACTGTTTTCTGTGTAAATATAATTTAAGATGTCATTTATTCATGTGATGCAAAGCCAAATGTTTATCAGCTATTACTCCAGTCAGTATCACATGCTCCTTTAGAAATATGTATTTATTTAGTTTTCAGTATTGTGCTGAATGAATAAAATAAATGTAAATTAAACTTTAAACTTTAATTAATAAAAAAAAGACAGAATTTTTGTAATATATGGCTTTAAGATTGATTAATTTAAAGCATCCTTGCTGAAAAAGATGGCAATATGTAGTTTTTATTTGAATGTAAGTGTAGAAATAAAAACAAGAAAATGGAATAAATGTAAAAAAAAATAAAAAATGTTTGTTAACATAAATGTGCAATACCACAAAATCAAAGCTGGTGTTTGTTAAGTTATTACATTATTAAATTTAGTGCTTTCAAATGATTAATCGTGATTAATCGCATCCGCAATAGTTTTGTTTACATAAAATATGTGTGTAGTGTGTATATTTGTATACATAAACACACACATACAGTATATATATATATTTAGATACTTTTTTATATTTACAAGTACAAGTGCAAGTACATTTATATATTTATATTATTGTATTATATAAAATATATATTTAATATATAAACAACATGTTTTACTTCAATATATACACGCATGTGTTTATTTTTATGCATACATAATAAATACACACAATACACTTTTATATATTGAGTCAACAAACATTTTTTGGGGGGATGTGATTAGTTGTGAATTAATACACTAATTATTATAGTTAATAACTATTATTTTTCATTATTTACACATTAATTATGGACACAAAAGTCTTCTGTGATCTTCTAGGTGTTTTGTCATTTCTTTATTTAATTAGCTATTTTTTCCAGATTGCTGTGTGAAATTCACAAGAAAGTTATATGCAGCAGTGTATATTTAAAAAGGATTATGTAATTCCATTGATTACAGCTCAGCCGACTGGAGGTAACTTGATAAAACACTTCCCACTGCACAGAGTCATTTTCAGCCTCCATGCCACCTCTAGCCTTCTCCATGGCAGATCCGCCTCACTGAATCTTACCTGCATGTCTGGATCTGACATGTGTCTCAGGAGGGGGGAGATGAGAAGCGTGGTGGGACGCTTGCCTGTCTTAGATGTCCTTCAGTCTAAATTCCTATTTGGCATCATTGAGCTTTAACTGGATTTCTAGCCTGCAGGTGGTCAGGTGTGGATGTCATTGTGAGTTTATGCACGTATGTGTGTGTGAATAGATGCAGGGTCAAAGGCTGTACTAAAGTATCAAGCTAACCTGCCACTCAGCTCCTGCAGTGATATTTGTTCCCATGGGAATCCCATTTGAGCCAATCAAATGCAAAGATGGCATGAGAATGGGCTTTAAAAAAAGATGAAAGAGAGTCTGTGGTCATGGAGACAGATCTTCGGAGCTGGAATCAATCATCTCATTTTATAATTTTATGACAAAAATACTAGACTACCCATTCTCTATTATATATTGGATATGTTTTGTGCATAAGCCTCATGTCCACCTAGAGTCAGCATGAAATCAAAATTAACTCTGTTTTTGTCTTCCTGGTGTTATCTGTTATGATTCATCACTGCATGTTATATTAAAAAAAGGTTTTCCTTTCCAGCTGACATCGCCAAGCTCTGTTTTTACCACTTGGAATATAGATGCACACACCAAACGTTTGCTTTGTATGTTTATATATATATATATATATATATATATATGTAGTACTGTGCAAAAAGTCTTAGGCCACTAGTATTTTCACCAACAAAAAAAGTTTTAAGTCGGTTACTTTTCAGTTTACATTTCTAAACATTATTTTTGTCATTAATTGTAATAATGCAGTGAGATTATTGTCTGCACAAGGAGTCTGCAACAGCCAGTGCTCCACACAGAGATCTGATCATCTGGAATGTCTGGAATGAGATGAAGAAACAGAACAAACTGAGATAGACTCAATCAAGAAGAACTGTGGCAACGTCTCTAAGATGAAGAAAAAAACGTACCTGGAAAGCTACAGTACTGTTTTAGACACTTGTGTAAAAATGCTGTAAAATGAGGATGCTTTCAAAAATAATGCTATAAATAGATTTATTTTAACAGTTAACTTCTATACAGCTTTTGGTAAAAACAGCTTCTGTACCGAGGTACACTCACCCATATTTTTTCAGGCAGCTTTCCAGGTAGGTTTTTTTTCTTCATCTTGGAGACATTGCCATAGTTCTTCTGGATTGAGTCTGTCTTAGTTTGTTCTGTTACTTCATGTCATTCCAGACAGACTGGATGATGATCAGATCTCTGTGTGGAGCACTGGCTGTTTTCAGACTCCTTGTGCAGACAATAATCTCACTGCATTATTACAATTAATGTAAAATGTAATTAAAAAGTAATGTAAACTAATAAAACCATTTTTTTGTTGGTGAAAATACTAGTGACCTAAGACTTTAGTACTGTGTGTGTATATATTGTATTGAAAGAAGCCTCTTATGCTCACAAAGGCAAAAATACAGCAAAAACAATTATACTCCAAAATATGATTACAATGTAAAAGACGTTTTATATTGCTATATATATATATATATATATATATATATATATATATATTTATTTTATTTAATGTTTTCGATTGGAAAGCTGAATTTTCTGCATCATCAGTGTCACATGATCCTTCAGAAATCATTATAATTTGCTGGTTTGCTTCTTGCTGGTTCTAGTTCTTCTTATTATCTATGTGGAAAATGCTACTTATTATTTTTTACATATTTTTTTCTGACTAAGATTATTTAATGAATTGAATGTTCAACAGAATAATATTTATCTGAAATGAAAATATTTTGAAACACTGTAATGCATCCCATTAGATTTTAATAAATGGTAAACATATTTCACATTATGAGTGTACGATGTCCTTGAGAAGCATAAGAGACTTCTTATATAAAAAAGTAATAATATTAGCCATTGAATATCCTTTCAGTCAGAAATATGTCAGTTCATGAATGCAGAATGGTTTGTGAACTTATTAACTTCCAAAATTAAATGGTGTTCAGTATCTGTATGTTTTATCACTTAATTTTTTCCACTCAGAATCTTTCTCTTTTCCCTCACACGGCCTTTCAGTCCTCAGCCTTTAATCTTTTTTCTAGCTAACCCTCATCACCTTTTCCTCCTCATTCCCTACACTTTCCCTCTTTTCAGGTGAATCATGTTCTTTTCAGAGGTTGGATGTGGGCTATTCAGTGACTGAAGTGGCCCACCATTACCGGCAGTGCCATTCGAATTGTTCCGCAGAAAGCTCTTAGCAGCAAAAAAGCGCTCGAGCAACTCTGCAAAAAGCACACAAAAATGGAGTCGTCTTATTTGTCCTGATTTTGAGTGGGCTCGCAGTGCGTTTAGAACTGTGCCGGTCTTCACGAGGGGTTGACTTGAACTCTTGTCTTTAAAAACTTTACCCCACATTTTATTGAAAGTTTAAAAGCATTTATCTATCTTTTCTCAAGGGGCATTCCTGGGAAGAAATGCGGGAACATTATCTTCACAGCTGAGGAACTCAGCAATTGTCGGGTCAGTACAAAACTATCCTCATGCACATACAGTCTTTTATCAAGCTGAATGCCTCAGGCATTGTATTTAAATATCAGAGGTGAAGGTTTTTTTTTTTTTGCTAAGATTAGGCACAGAGAGACAGAAAAAGGAATGAATATCTAGATATACCAAGTTAATCCACCATGGATCTGTGTAATTGCTCAAGAGTGAACCTCATGAAAACTCTCAAGCACATGCGATGTTTTAAAACCGGGAAAATATTCAACGTGTGTATACTATATTACTGAAATCATAATAAAAATGTATGAAATACATTTTGCTTAAACTAAAGGAAGCTTGTAGGACTTGTAGGTTATGTATTTTATTTAAAAGGTTAAAATATTTATGGATCATTGAAGTATTTGTTGTGCTTTATGTAGATTTTTTGGAAAATCAAACCTTACATTTTGTTTATAGGGAAGGACGTTTGCAAAACCACCAAGATTTGTTTTGCATTACATTATGTTTAGGGTAATTAGTAATTTCTTTGCCCAATTCACATGTAAACAAACTAATAAATAAATAGATAACAATCTATTTTTAACGTATTTTTGCTAATACAAAATAAAATGTATTGAATGTACTGTGTGTATATTTAATATGTATATATTAATACACACCCATCTATTTATATTTATTATTTAAAGTAAACATGTAAAACGTAAATTGTTTCAAAATATATACTGTACATGTGTGTCTTTATACATACATAAAAAATATACACAGTACTCACACACATACTATATAAACTTTGCGATCACGATTAATCATTGCTCAGCACTGATTTTTGCACATTAATTTGCTGATTGTTGATTAAAATAAAAAAAGGAAAAATAAGAGTGCAGAGCATTATTTTTTAATGATATCTAGCATATTTTCTACCCCGTTCGTATTATTGCTCAATCAAATAAATACGTAAATAATTCAAAAAAATAATAATATACAGTATATTATTTAATGTAAAGTATTTGTAGCACAATGCAAGAATGCATTACGTTTATCAAAAGTGACATCATCATTTACTGTATAATGTCATATAAATACTGTTGAACTTTCTGTTAATCAAAGAATCCTGAATAACCCGTATGATAATATTTCATATTTAATCATAGTAAATGTTTCTTAAGGTGCACATCAGGTTTCCAGAATGATTTCTGAAGGATCATGTGGCACTCAAATTTCATAGGAATTTAGATTAGAAGTGCCAAACAATCTGAATAGAAGTAATATTTAAAAAATGACTGTATTTTGAATTGAATAAATGCAGCCTTGCTGAAGAAACACATTTTACTTTCCTATTTATGCGGTAGGTTAACGGTCCTGACAATTATGCACATTTGTTCCTAAACCCTTATTGGCTTGGCCATGCCAAGTTTAGCATTTGGTTCCCTATTATGACCTGTCCATGGTAATGAAAGCGTCCGTCTCTTTCACTCATTCCACTCACAATTTGACCGTTTCTGTGCTATAGGCCAGTTCATAAAAGCACATAAATATCATTTCAGATGACAGAAATTATGTATATATATTCAATTTCGTCCCTCTGTGTCCTTGTAATAGCATGTAGCTACAGCGAGTGTTTGGCAGAAAGCCGTGACAGTTCACCTCAAATACAGCTTCAGTCTCCCCAAGAGAGATGGCCGTTTTAAAAGGCAGATGAGCTATCTGTCCAGTGTGACACCCGGACCGTAGTTCCTCGAGTGCTCCCTAGACATTCTCTCTCTATCAAGATCCAATTAAATCTGTTGCGTGTGTGACTTCCCTCCTGGTCTTGAGGGTCTCCCCAGAGATCTGGTATTCTGAAAAGAACAGCACCAATAAATAGCTAAACACTGGAGACCTCCGCTCGGCATTAATATGTATGAACCAATTGCTGTTCTCCTCTAACACGAATGGGTCCTCTCTGTGGAATTGATTTCTTGTCCTAGTATTTTGTCTTTGTTGTGTCCTGAACTCCTGCTCTGGAGAGATGTTAACTGAGGCCAGCGATTAAAATGCATTGTTGGATGTAATAGCGCCGGTATTGAAGACTCTGTGTCAAGGGTGCATGTGTTTTTGTTTGCTTGTTTGTGCACCTTGTTTGTTTTTGGTATATTGTATTCAAATCTATCCCGAAGTAATCAAGTGTTTTATAACAGGACATTGCAACCATGCAGCTCTGTGCTAACAAGCTGGATAAGAAGGATTTCTTCGGGAAGTCGGATCCCTTCCTGGTGTTTTACCGGAGCAATGAAGACGGCACGTGAGTATGAGCGGCTAAAGGAGGAAATTTAGTCAGCATCAGGCCATTCGAGATATACAGGAGTTTGTTTCTTCTTCAGAACAGCTTTGGAGAAATTCAGCGTTACATTACTTGCTCACCAGTGAATGGGTGCCGTCAGAATGACTCAAAATACAGTACGTAGCTGAAAAAATAACAATACAGTACGTAATCCTCAATGACTCCAGTCCATCAATTAAAGTCTTTTCAGATGAAAAATATATATATTTTATACAAAATAAACTCATCATTGAAGAATTTTAACTGCCATTTCTGGCTCAAATATGAGTCCATAATCCATAATAATGCTTCTTCTAGCAAAAAAGCCCACCAAAACCCACCAACATATTTGTATGAACTCTAATGTTTTGGACTGTTTTCACTTGTTACCAGTTCTTGAGCTGTGCATGTTTCTCTCATAATTCATATTAGAACGCAATATTATGCATGGACGACTCATAATTAGCTGGAAGCAAGGGTTTGAAGTGAAAACGTCTTGATGGATTTGTGTATTACAAACATGTTTTTCACTTTCACAAGAATTTATGTTGACTTATTTCACTTATAAATTGTGATATTTTTATCACTCTCATTCTGACGGCACCCATTCGCTACAGAGGATCCATTGTTAAAACGTGATGTAGTGCTAAATTTCTCCAAATCAGTTTTGATGAGGAAACAAACTCATCTACATCTTGAAAAGCCTGAGGGTGAGTTAATTTACATTTTTTGGGGGGAATTGTTCCTTTAACAACGTGCCCTAACTAGGCATGATGCAACATGCGCTTTTGTCATGTAACTTCAATTAATTAATTTTTCATTCAAGTATATAAAAAAAAAAGATCTGCCTAACTACTAAATCACACCAACAAAAGTCTTTTTAGGGTTAGATCAGGTACAAATAGCTCCTTAAATGCATAATTCAAACATAAATGATGACTATATAATCTTTCCAAACCTGTATAACTTACTTTCTTATGCAGCTCATAACTTAAACAGAAATCAAACAACCAATAAAATGCTGTCTGACATGTTTGAATATTTTCCTGAAAGAAAAAAAAGCATGGTAGAGCAAGTATTTATTGCTTTATATATATATATATATATATATATTTTGTGCCTGTTTGGGACATGCTATTAGCTAAATGTTTCTAGACTGAACATAAAACCCCATAAAACTCCAAATTATCCATAAGTGTTAGCTCACTTGACTGATAACAGAGGGTTATGGTAGTGTTGTGAAACCCAAGAGGCTCTTCATGCCCACCATGAGCTGCTCTTGATAATAATCACTTTTATTGATGCATCGCTGTGTTCGGTCAGTGTTCGTTTTCAAACGTATTCCTTCAAAGAAAACCGTGCAGGTGTCATAACAAGCCTTTAAATTAGATTTCCTTTCTGATTTGGTTCTTTTGTAGGTTCACTATCTGTCACAAAACAGAGGTGATAAAGAATACTTTGAACCCCGTGTGGCAGCCCTTCACCATCCCGGTGCGAGCTCTCTGTAACGGAGACTATGACAGGTGAGGCGCTTCAAATCCTTACGAAGAGCATAACCCTGCTGCAAGGCTACTGAATGTTGACATTTTTTTCAGTATTTAAACTTTCTTAATACACATTCCAGGTCTTTTTGTGAATAATTAATTGACTCATGTTTTCCAGTGGGCTTTTCTTGTTTTTATTCAAGGCTTAATGTTTAAAAATTATTAGAGCTGTCAATCAATAAAATGTTTTTTGTAATAAATCTATTCCAAGTTAATGCATTCAACTCCTTTTTCAGGAAAGAAAACAAAATAATGCACAATTATTGTGGTCTATACTTAAATACAAGTGCATCAAAACACAGTTAGATTACAAATCTAAAAGAATTCTGTTCTGAAACTTCATAGTTTCTTTACTTTATAGACCTAATCTCACATAACAGATGCTGCTACCCTACGAGGTTTGATGATAATTACATTTCACCATATAAAGAATGCAAATGACTTTTGTTGCACTTTCCATCTGTGTTTGGTTATCCATATAGTTTTTATTAGTAGTTGTTATTTTTCCATTTTGTGTTTTTATTTTATTTCAACGTTTAGTCAAAAAAAAACAAAACAAAAAAAAAGATCGAATTTGATTGTTGAATCAATTTATTGTAGCTACATTTAAATAAACAAATGTAGTTTATTAAATTTCAACACAATTTTTTTAATTAAATGTAGCTAAAATTAATTATTTGCAACCAATTACCTACAAAAACAACAACTTAGTATATTTCTTTTTTGTGTAAATGTGTTCTTCGTTTTAGTTTTAGTTATGTAATATGTCTAGAGTTATATATTTTTTTATTTGTGTAGGTTTTAGTCATTCAGCACGTCAAGTTAAACTAAATTAAAAAAAAAACAAAAAACATTTGCCAACACATAATTGTTCAAGCTTTATTTTGGTTAATGTTTACTTTATTTCAAGTAAATATTATATTAAATACATGCAGCAACAATGCTACTCCCCCCAAAAAAAACTATTAAATAAAAAAATTAAATCTGTGTTAGTGCATAATTTTGACAGCCCTAATACAATAAATAATATGTGGTATGCTTTAGATTCTTGAGTGCATTCTGAGATCCAGTACATTTGATTTTATGTCCGTAACATGTAAATAATCTTTTTGATCTGAGTCTATGCTATTTTGGGAGCAATCGATTTTTTTTAGTCGCACCTATAAAGCATCTCTCAGACTTGAGGTGTTTAAACGAGACGCTGCTGATGCCGGGAGCTGTGGAAACGGGCAGCTGTGTCACTGTGGCAGTCGGAATAATCCCAGCAGTCAGCTGGAGCGAGGCAGCGGCCGGTGCTGGTGTTATTTTGGACTGGCTCTGTGGACTCACCAGGCTGCTATCATACTCTGACCTTTTGAGAAAATTCAGGCTGTCTGCACTTAATTTTAGATATTGACTTGCTGTGCGTTTTGATTTGTTTGTAATCTCTCCAGAACAGTGAAGGTTGATGTTTATGACTGGGACAGAGATGGAAGGTACGCTGTTCTTCATGGCTTCTTTTTTCCCTCATGGGTAGTAAATATTGTGTTTGTGAGTACATAAATTATCCTGCGTAACAGGAATAACTCAAGTTAAATTTTCATTAGCCAAAATAATTTCTTCTCAGCATGCTTGTGCAGTGTTCATTAAATATGCCTCACTCAAGTAAACGCTCTCATTTGTCTTCAGTCATGACTTCATCGGAGAGTTTACGACCAGCTATAGAGAGCTGTCTCGCGGACAGAGCCAATTCAATGTTTATGAGGTAAAAAACATTGAAATTTTGATTAGGAGTTCTGGCAAAACATATTTTTTAAGTGCTTTTAAAGTCCTTGCACACCAAGTCTGAAATTTTTGATACGTGCTTTTCATTTTTTTTTTCGTATTTGTCATCCTTTCCTATCAAAATGTTTGCTATGAATTCAGAAAAGTGGAAATCGAGTGTGATCCAATCTTCTTTTTAAAAAGGCAGTGTGTAAACGTGAACATGAGGTCTTATTTATTTTTACTTTGCAAAATGTTTGGACTCTTTACAGTTATCTTGATGTGATTAAAACACCATGAAAAGTGTAAAGAATTTGTAAATCTTAAGTGAAAAAGAAAGGAAAGGATATACATAAAAATTGGTTTATATAAGTTTTCATGTGTAGTAATCATACTAAAGTGTGGGAAACATCTTACAATTGTGTTTTTTAACTTAAAATATTAATTGAAATAGTTTTCTGCAACATTGATTTAAATATAAATTAGTTCATTCCTGTTTGATGTTTCATTTTTCACCAGTTACTTTTCATGCAATGAGAGTTTTTTTGGTTAGATAACTGTTTATCTGACTTATCTAAATAAATAAATAAAAACATGTGCTTCTAATGCCTCCAAAAAAGTAAAGGGACAACAACGTGGGCAGTATTCATGAAGTGCCAAAAATGTTTCATGAATCATAAGAGAAAAAAACATATGAGGACACTTCAGTAATATGTCATATTTCTTTCAGCTATGCTTGATGGGTGTCTTTTTGTTTCTTTCAGGTTCTGAATCCTAAAAAGAAAGGGAGGAAAAAGAAATACGTCAACTCTGGCACGGTACGTGTGAATGGATTACCTGTCAAGCGCTCTCTTCTTCTGATTTATTCTCATAATGACTTCCATTATCTCTCCTCTCTCTCTCACTTTCACTCTCTCTAGGTAACACTTTTGTCCTTCAAAGTGGAATCGGAGTACACATTTGTGGACTTCATTCGAGGCGGGTGAGTGCCCCTTAAAAGTCCCTGGATAAATTGGGCTGGAGAAAGATGCAGATTTGCTGGTTTGAGAGCAGCTGGAGCAGGCGTGCGTGTAAACCTTTTGTGGAATTGTGATTACTCAATCTGAGTAACTAGCGTTCGGGACAATACCAATAAACCAGAGTGGATCTTAATGTCATTGAGCCTTAAGGGCAGTTCACTTACCATTTATTTTTCAGGCGTTGCTAGCACGTGTGTTGAATACTGATATTTGGAATATTTTGCATTACAACCTGTGCTTCAAGGCTAAACCCAGTAATAGCCAAATGATAGATCATGTAAAAAGTCATTATGATTACTAATTTATTGTGATAGTTTTTATAAAATGCAAAAATTGACACAGTGTCACTTACATAAATTCCATTACTGGAGTCGTGCAAGCATTCGAGCCCTCATGTTTTTGAAAGTAACCAGCAAAAAAAACATGCTTACTTAGAGCAGGCAGTAAAGAATGAGTAAGAAGCACATATTTAAATAGTTCACAGCCCTAATTAAAAAAATCTAAAGCAATCATCATACACTCATTTCCAGATATCTGAAATCAAGGCTTTGATTCAATATACCAGTATATCATGCCATATGCTTGCTTTCTAATTGCATCTAATTATGCATTGACTTGATAATGAAAACAAGAATATTTATTTTTATTTATTGATTGAGTTAACATGTCTGGTTTAGATGCATTTTAATAATTTGCTCAGATTATTAAATTAAAGTTTCAGCATCATTTACTAGTATTGCTAAATGTGACCTTGGACCACAAAACCAGTCTTAAGTGTGACAACTTTAAACGTGATTTTCTCAGCATTTAAATTTTTCTGTACCCTCAGATTTTCATATCGTTGTATCTCGGTCAAATATTGCCCTATCCATCCCAATCATACATCAATGGGAAGCTTATTTATTCAGCTTTCAGATCATGTATAAATCTTAATTTGGGAAAATTAACACTTACGACTTGTTTTGTTGTACAGGATCACATTTGTATATATATATATGTAATTCAATTTAAACCTTGTAATATACTAAGTATTACTAATAGGGCTGGGACTTTAACGCGTTAATTTAGATTAATAATTTACACAAAAATAACTCGTAAATTTTGTTTTTTGCGCACTTATTATTATTTTTGCACCGCAGAACGTTTCTCACTGGATGAGTTTCGGCGGACTGATTATACTGGAGCACACACTAGCGTTTCTAATGTTCTGAATAGGGATGTCCCAATCCCAATCGGTTGATCTGTTTGCGAGTTTTGGAAGTAAACATGGTGATTTGCGCAGCTTGTCAGTGAACAACAGCTGTGTGTAGTATATACGGCTCAATGTGAAATCAAGCATGGCACAATATTGGTCGGTTGGACTTGGTTGAACAAAAATAAACAATATTTTGTTGCTTAAGCTTATGTATTTAGTCATTATTCAATGGTATACTAAAAATCCATATGAAAAAACTTACTTCTCACTGTTCTCAGCTCAAATATTTATATGCGATTAAAATGCAATTAATTTCGATTCATTAATTACAAAGCCGCTAATTAATTAGATAAATATTTTGAATCGAGTCCCGGCCCTTATTACTAACATATAACAAATAAATGTTGATGCAAATTAATTCATATGAATAGGAGATATTTGGACTGCGGACTATTTCTAGGTTACTAATGAAATGTGTGACATTGAGTATGCGAACTCCTTTGTGCTAAGGCTCAGGTGTCTTGCTACCTTTGAAGTGTCAGTACTATGGATTAGGTTTTGTTCATGTGAGCTGTAGTGCTGCTGTCATTAAAACAAAAGGGAGAACGAATGAATACTAAGAAGTTTCTTAATTTAACTTTTGTGATAAATAAATAAATGTGCAATAATTATAAACAAATTTTGCAACAAAAATAAATAAATGTGCAATAAAATAAACAGACTAATAAATAAATAAGTTTTAACTAGTAGCCTTTGTGTAAACCACCATTTAGAAGTTTGGAGATTTTTTGAAACTTTAAAAAAAATTGATTTCATATTTTCCATTTTAACGTAATCTGGCAAAGCGAAATTTTTAGCAGGCGTTACTCCAATCTTCAGTATCACATGGTCCTTTTTTTATTATTTTATCTTTTAAAATATTCTTTTGATGAATAGAATGCTCAAAATAACGGCATGTTTTAGTTACTATATTAACTAACACAAACTATGAACAATACAATTATTATACTAATTATTCATCTTTGTTAATGTTTCTTAACGAAAATCCAGCTGTTCAGTGTTAGTTCATGTTAGCTCACAGTGCACTACTTGTGATAATAATGCATTAGTAAATGCTGAAATTAACATGAACTAAGATTAATAAATGCAGTAGTTTTGTTCATTCTTGGTTCATATTAACTAATGTTGTTAACAATATTAACTAATGAACCTGATTGTAAAATGTTACCTAAATATCTTTACTTTCACTTTTGACCAAATTAAAGAAGCCTTAGTGAATGAAACTCACCTCATCTTACAGACACAAAGCTTTTGAATCATAGTCTATATTTACACAGTCAGCATATGTAATAAAGCAAGTCATATTAAGTATCCATATGTACATACTGCATTGGTTGCAAACTTTTGACTGTGATTCTTTTCAATGTTGAAAACAGAACACAGCTCAACTTCACTGTAGCCATAGACTTCACCGCCTCTAATGGTAAGACCATCTTCATTACGTAAGCATTTGTGTTTGTGTGGCATGCAGTTGTCTCATGTCCATCTTAGATTTAGAGCTCGCCACTGATGTAAGTGACCGCAATGTCTTTTCTCTTGTGTCTAAACTTGTATTGATTGATACCTGAACACAGGAAACCCATCTCAGCCGACATCGCTCCACTACATGAACCCGTATCAGCTGAACGCGTACGCCATGGCCCTTAAAGCCGTGGGGGAAATCGTCCAGGATTATGACAGTGACAAACTCTTTCCTGCCTACGGGTTTGGAGCTAAACTCCCTCCTGATGGCAAGATCTCTCATGCTTTTCCCCTGGTGAGTAACAGCTTGAAAAGAGCTATCATTAACCCTGGAAAGTCTGACATGTGAAATCATAGTTAGAAAAATCATTTTTTAACGGAACAGTGTAATATTTAATGCATCAAGCTTTTATTACTTGTATAGTATGACAATTCTATATTTTAGAGGCCTAAAATGTGCAAAAATACGCAATTTGGTACAATTGCTAATATTTATTTAACCATAAAGTATGATTAAATTCTGATGGAACATTATAAAAAAAGCATAAAATATATAACATAACATATGAAGAGCATTATAACAGCATAACAGACAACTTACATAAAATGCATTTAAATATCAATTGTCAGTCTGTATTTTCCAATAATTTATCTTATTAATAAAATATTTACATTTACTTTGGTTTATGATCAAATGCTTCAGTTTTTATTGTGTAGGTAAAATAAATGCAATAAATAAATGTTCCTCAAAATTTTAAATGATCATATTTGATGCTCACATTTCAACACCATTTATATATATTAAATGTAATCCTAAGTTGATTTAGCTAAGTAAGGGTGGTGCATCTTGAAATATTGCAAACAGTATGAAAATTATTCTTACATTTACTTTATAAAAACAAGTAATTGTATATGGTTTAAGAATGATATTAAAAGTATTTGCTAATGTTTTGATCCTATTTGATGATAAAAATAATGTGTATCAAATATGATACAGTTGGCTTTCAAGGGTTGACGGTTACAATAATCATTTATCATTTCCTCACTGTCATTCCAAACCTGTATGACTTTTTCTTTCTTCCCAAATTAAAAAAAAAACTAACAATTTCTCTAAAAAGGTCACCATTGGACCCTGTTGACGTTCACTGTATACACAAGAACAGTTAAAATAAGTTCTTCTTGATATGATATTCATTATAAAAGCAAAACTATGCTGTCATGAATTTTTAGTGTTGGACGTAGCATATAACAATATCAGATATGCCTCAGTCCAGTATGAATAAGTCAGAAACTCCTGGTGTTATTCCTCATGTGTTATATATGAACTTGTGGAGATGTTCTGAAATGCGTGTTGTATTCTGACCCCGCAGAACTCGGACTGTGAGAATGCAAACTGCGTCGGCATCGAAGGCGTGCTGGAGGCGTACTATGACTGTCTCCGGAAAGTGCAGCTCTACGGCCCCACCAACTTTGCCCCTGTCATCAACCAGGTGGCACAGTAAGCTAAACAGTTTTCCTGCAATTGACACCAGGTTGAGCTCTCTTTCTGTCTCTCTGCCCTGCGAGCTGAACTCCTTCCTGTCACTATCCACTTGTTATTCACTGTAAAGCCTGTCCTCTCTCCACACAAATGCACTCTCGCGCACACGCGCTCCAAAGACTCCTCCAGAAACCTGCGCTTGACTAACACTTCACTCAGTGTACCTGCTGCTCAGATGCAGTCGTGGTCTGATGTTTACCGTGCTGGAAAAAGAAAAACTTCTTTTAAAGGGACACATCATGGATTTTTCTTGTTTGTTTGAAGTGCAAGATTTTGATGTGATGCTATGTAGACAGAGCTCACAAAACTCAGCTCTCTCAGTCATCAGTTATTTACTGAAGCTGAGCTGCAAAAATGGGTCATTTAGAAATTAGGATAGTTGTGATGTGGCACCACAAGCGCATTAACATTTGAATTTTAAATATCACGGCACGAATGAGAGTTTGAAGTCTTTAAAATATGAAGAGGTACAGTAGCAAATATAACCAGGTACATTTTAAGGGTCAGATTATGAATAGAATATTTAATAAAAAAAACTATTCAAATTTAAATCTTAATTTAATTAATTATTTGTATTTTTTTATTTGTATTTTTTTTTTTTACAAATGCTACGGATGTGGGGCTGAACATTTTACAATGAAAGCACTACATTTGGATAAAAAAATAATCAATAAATAATAAAAAAAAGATTTTTTTTTTCACAGAAATTGTTAGTAATTTTTACAGTTACTTACAAAAGATATAGGATAAATATTGTATAAATGTGCTTTTTTTTTTTAAACAAAACTATAGTAGTAGTAAACTAAACTATATCTTTCTAGTCGCTTTATTTACAATTTACAGTATAGATTAAAGATTATTATATAGAATGCTAACACATACAACTACAACTAAAATAATAATAATAATAATACGTAATATTATTTATTTACAGATTTGTTTGCTTATTTATTTATTAAAATTGCCCATTTTAATGTATTATATTAAGTATTAAGTAGCCAGCAGTATTTTTTTAATTCTTTTACTTTGTTATTTGGTTTTTTTAATTAAACAGAATTAATTTCAGTGTCATTTAATTTCAAAGTAACTATTTCTGTATGTATATTTTCCACAGAGATTTGTTATATAATCAGGCCCAGCCCCAGTATGACAAAATAACCCCCAAAAAAACATGGATAGTCAGTATGCTTGAAATTTGCCACAGAAGAAGCATGCTGGGTTTGAATTTAAAATAAAGAAAACTGATTTCTGATCTGCTTCACATATCACGTATATCATGAACCGCTCGTCACACACCACAACAAAAGATCTAAACCTTGTACACACATGTGAAGAGGCTTTTAATTGCCCTTGTCAGTTTCAGGGCTTTTTTCGAATCCAGCTAAATCTCTCAATCTGAAGAAAATCAAACTCTTAGAACTGCAGAGGTGCTTTAAGAGGCAGATATTGATCGGCTGCTGCTGCAGTGGTCAACTTTTCAGAGTTAGTACGAGTCTTCTCTCTCAGCTCGCCACTTCTTGCGTGCCGTGACTGAGACAATATCTGGAGGTGATTATTAGGGTCGATGAACTGGATGGAACAGACAGATTTAATAAGGAAAGTTCAAGAAAAAGGCTTAGCTAAAATAATGAGGATTTTACCAGGTATTTCTAGCCACATGCTATATAACACAAAACCATAATCTTAATTATGAGACCCAGAATTCCATAGCAACTGCTTTGAAACGTACTTGTTTTAGTGCATGGATTTCAGTTTCTGAGAAGCAGTGTTCTTGCTTTGCTTAAATATAGAGGCGTTTAACTGTGTAAATCCTCAGGTGTGCGTCAGAGGTGACAGATGGCTCTCAGTACTTCGTGCTGCTGATCATCACAGACGGTGTCATTTCCGACATGGTACAGACTAGAGAAGCCGTGGTCACCGTGAGTAATTTTTTAATGGTGGACCTTACCTTCACAATGTTCTATAAATACAATCATCTTTTTAGCAGGGCATTGATCAGATACTGCTGCCCCTTCCCTATTTACAGGCGGCGTCTCTGCCCATGTCAATCATAATTGTGGGAGTGGGCCCAGCTGAATTTGATGGTGAGATTGTGGCACTGCAAACACAGATGCTCTCAAAATAAGAACATAATATGTGATGTAACTGTTCTCGTGTTAATGTAACAGCAATGGAAGAGTTGGATGGAGATGAGGTCAGGGTGTCCTCCAGGGGACGTGTTGCTGAGAGAGACATTGTCCAGGTACATAATATTATCCATCTCTATGTGATGCTTTTTTTCAATTCTGAAAAAACAGAGAGACCCCCCCCCCCTTTTTATTTAATGTTATATAATGCTTAGAATGTTGCCACTTTCTTTATCGTACGTTTTGATTTTTTTTTTGTGCAATCAAAAAGCCTTTTTTAAACTTAAATGTAGATTTTTTTAAGCTTGCAAAATACAACATTTAGCAAAAACAGTCAAACGGTAAAAATACTGCAATATACGATGGCAGAAAAAGATGTATTTGAATGAGAACTATTAAAAAAAGAACATGATATATATATATATATATATATATACTATATACTATACTATATTTTTTTTGGAAAACTATTAGTTATGTGAATTATTGTCTCACAAACATTTATTTTATTTTATTTTTCTAATATTTATAATTGTCAATATAATGGATTTTATATGAAAAATTGAGGCTTTTTCACTTACCTTACATTTTTAAAGTAAAAGCAAAGCTTTTAAAAAATAAAAGATAAAATCCCTTTTATGCCCAGAGTAAATGTAAACTAAAACGATGTTTAAATGAATTATAACAGTAAGTGATTTTAAAATAGAATTTTTGGTACTTTATTATATAACATCTTTATATACTGTATTATATAAAATTTTACATTGTTTTACCACTTAAATTATTTTTGTGAAATTAAAAAAGTTTGAAAACTAACTTATTGTTATTATTATTCCTTTTTTATACATTGAATGAATTAAACACTCAATTTAGCTCTTTTGATATTATGCTTAACTAATTAGAGTAAGTGGTTTTATAAGTTTAGTTTAACACTTTACAGGCACAAATGTATTTTTATGTGAATACCATTTTACATTACTATTTTCCCACATATTTTTTATTATATTGTATTGCATTCTATTTATATTATAGTATTCAGCCTTAAATGGTTTAATGCAATTTAAATGCAGGTTTTATTAAGATTCATCTTTGTATTTCTGTAGTTTGTGCCGTTCCGGGACTACATCGACCGATCCGGGAATCAGGTGCTCAGCATGGCCCGACTGGCCAAAGATGTACTGGCTGAGATACCCGACCAGCTGCTGTCATTCATGAAGAGCAGAGGCATTGATCCCAGACCAGCCCTCTCCCCTTCTCCCACACCACAGATCAACGTCCACCTCTGATCCCAGAGCAGTGTTTTATCCTTCACGTCTGAAACTCCCGGTCCATCACAGGGGACGCACATTTTTACTTTCCACATCGGTTAGCAGTAGCACATAATGTAGTTACAATAATAATCAACTGAAATCAGGAATATGTTAATGTAAGTGTGTGGTGTAATACTTTATAATCAGCCAGCGATCAATCAAAAAACACAACAGTTTGTGCTTGCCTTGACATGGAAGACGTGGAAGTAAAAGAGGGTGAAATTACTGAAAAGAAATGTCTGGGTCATATTTTCTCCACCAAAAAAATCTACATCTCTCATTACCCTAGAAATACTTGTTTACTTAAACTATATAGTACATTTATAAATACAGTTGTAAGTAGACTAAGAGATATTTAGTAAATTAGCATGAAATTAATCACAATGAGCAAAACATTTATTATCAGACTTAAACCATACGGAACCTGATATTGTTAAAAATGTTACAAAACTATTTTCTCGCATAGAGTTATTTAATTTTATAATTGTTGAATATTTAGAATTTTTAATATTAGAGCAAATAATTATTTAGTAATGTTTATATACTCAAAAAAGCCTTTTAAGTTTAAATGCTGAAAAACTTAATATTTTTCATTATGTCATAATTGTATAATTATTAGTGCTGTCAAACAATCTGAATTATTCACATCCCAAATAATTTTTTCTTTCCATAATGTATGTGTGCGTTTGTGTTGTGTGTATATTTATTATGTATATATAAATACATACAAATGCATGTATATATTTAAGAATGTTATGATTATATATTAATGATTATATATTAAATATATTTATATATTATATAAATATATAAATGTATATACATGTAAATATTTATAATATATACTGTATACACTATAAATATATACAGCACACACACATATATTATGCAAAGAAATACTTTTATTTTTTATTTATTGTTTGACTAGTAAATTAATTACTTTTAATTAAATAATCGTAATATGGTAAAGTTTAATATCCTGCGACTTTAGAGACACTTTAGACTGCCCTTATTATATCATATTTAGTTTTTGTGTTAAAATATCATCTGGACATTTCTTATACTGAAATTTCTCCAGGAACACGAGGCTCCGGCAGAGAGCTTGCACAGGCTGTGCTATACGCTGTAATACCCAACCACGCATGCACAGGTCACCTTTAACGCCATCGTCTTTATATTTCATGTAATTTTTTAGGTCAAGATATTTTTTCATTTTCTCACTGGCTGAATTATTCGCGCCGGCACACTGAGTGTGTAAATATTTTCTAATTTGTGCCCGATTTTGAAAGGAGCTAATAAGTAGCTGCATGTGGCAGAAAAACAGATGCCTGTGTGGGAACACCGACGCACCCGGAGTCTTCCGCACACCTCGAGTGGATGCAGCTAATTACCTGCAGAAACAGAGGTGCCAATCAGTGCAATTCAACCAGAGAGAGGAAGATTGAGGAAAGAAATATCCAGAGTGTAATCAGCAGAGGTTAATGGGCACAGGAAGTAGGCAGACGTATGGCGTGAAAAAGATAAATCAGGTGATCAGCAGAACGACTGGAAAAGAGAGGGATTTTACAGGTGAATCTCATGGAGAAATGTCTAGGTCATACTTAAAAAAAGGACCATTAGGATGTATGCATTGTGCATTAAGATGTACCACATTCTGTAATTTTTACAACAAAATGATTCCCTTCCACAAACCGTAAACTCTCAATACTGTCAAATTTTCAGACCCAATTATATATTATAAGTAGGTGTAAATTTATTACATTGAATGCAACCTTTATGTACACATACAATTGCACTTTAATATATATATATTTCACAATTTAAATTAGGTATGCACTATATTATATATTGGTAGCTTATTGGTTATAAGTTAATGTTGGATATTTAGTTGTACATCCTGTTTTTATCTTTGGATTTGATAGAGCTCATCTAAAGTTTATATTTAAAAGCACTAATTTAAACACTAATCTATGTCTTCAACAAATATCAAAATAAATATCTATTTTTCATACTGTACTTTATAGTTGTTTACAATGTCTTGATGCCTAAATTCACCTGTAGCATTTAAAATACTTTATTTTTTATTAAGTGCTTTATTTTTTATGTATTTAGATAAAGTATTATAGAAGTTTAGTATCAATATCGGTTTGATTTATCGGTTATTGGCCATACCGTAATATAACATAACATGAAAATACCACATTTTAATAGTAAAAATCATAGTCAACATTGGTGCATAACTAATTTAAATAGTTTGTCTTTTTGCAGTACTGATATTGAAATTAAAAAGAAATAATGAAAATTAAGTGAAACCCTTACCCTTTTGAATTTGGGATGACACATGACCTCGACATTTCTTGACATTTTTCCATGGGGTTCAACTGAATACACTGCCATTTATTTCCAAAAATGATTGTAGACTCATTGAATGTTTGCAGAGATTGGAACATTCGTTAATTTTTCCATACTTTCATTCTGCTGTACATAATAAATCGTGCAATAACATTTGACATGCATTGTTGCATCTCACCACAATTTATGGCTGTATATTTCCGTCACAACCCTTGTTGCTGTGATCAAATATTGCTCAGCTACTTTCACGTTGAATACCGTTTTCTCCATATTTATATATACAATAATCTATCGGAAATGTTCTAACTGTTGCTGAACTGTAGATTTGAATGATATTTGTTTCATAGTAAAGACAGCTATAGTAAGCTGCTTGTGCCAAAGTGCTACCATGTAAAACATTCCTGCCAAGGTTGTGTATCGATATGTAAGGCAAAGATGTTCCTTTTATATCTCCTTGTTGTGTTTTTAATAAAGCATGAACGTCTTGTGCTGACTTCTGAAGGGTTTGCCATGCTTATTCACAGGATGGATGTGAGGTGTGCGTTTGTGAATCTTGTCAATCCCCGTTGATTGTAATTGCATGGAAAAGAGGAACAAGGACATTCTTCAGAATATCTCTGTTTGTTTTTCCCTCGAGAAATACCACCAGGCAAGCTTGGAATGACATGAGGGTGAGTAAATCATGACAGAATTATTTCTTTTAGTGATCCAACACATCAACATGTCACATATTTTGGTTTTGGTAGTTACCGGACCTGATGATAACTATTCGAGAAGAGCAACTGAATAGCTATTTAAGTCTGTATGTTGGATTCTGTCTACCATGTATTCATGTTTTGGAATTGTAATGTAGGCTCTTGACTGGCATCTGGTGGTGAATATATAGCTGTTTATTCCCTCCAGTTGCATGCGTGTAGGAAGGAATGTATGTGTCACAGTTTGCAGAGGTAAAAGGTGAGAAGATGTTGTACAAGTTGTACTCTTAGAATATAACAAAGCACATTATATGATAGTTTACGCTTCATTTCATTTAGGATTGCATTGCATTCTAGTTTTGAGAGTGAATTACATCGCAAACCATGTTCCAAGACGCAATTAGTCAGTTCATCTTGCTATAGGGTCGAGTCTTCAGGGGTGATCAGTGTGAAGTGTTGATTGTGTGCGGCACTCAAGGGCCTCTTGACATCTGCTGGAGATGTCTAGAAGTTACCCTCTGTCCTCAATGTTGGCTTGTGGTTATGCACATTTCATTCTACGGCTATGAGAGGAGGGAACTTCATCATTTACTCACCTTCATGTTGCTACAAACCCATGAAACACAGAAGGAATGTTGAAAAATAGATTGTTGTATTCCAAGCCGTATGATAGTCATGTGTGAGAAACAGATCAAGCTTTTCACACAACTAATTTTGACAATGTGGTACCATGATGGAGGTTTCTTCACTCTTAAAAGATTTCAAAAGAAGTTGTTACAGTCATTCCATAAAACCTTTTAGGGTTCTTCAAATAACTTCATGATATTTTCTAAGTGTTAAAAAACATTTTAATAATTTAAAGATGGGAAGTTTCTTCATGGAACCATAATACCAATAAAGGTTTCAAATAGGGGGTTTCACAGAAATGCAATAGATGAACTATTTTTGGTTCCTCAGAGATCCTTTTAGTGAAGTTCTAAAAAACCCTGTTTTTTAAGAGTGAAGAACATTTTAATAATCTTACAAATCTTTTTCCACTATTTTAAAAATCTATTTTTTTAGAGTGGGGGTTTCTTCACTCCAAGCTTTTTTTGCAATGATTCCATAAAAAAAAAAAAAAAAAAAAAAAGATTCTCCAAAGAACATTCTCCAATGAACATCAAATTCTTTTTTTCTTAGTTTTATAGAACATTAAGAATCTAAAGAGCCTTTTTCCACTATAAAGAACCTTTTGTGGTTCTTCAATTAACCATGAAAAGAAACTACGTATATATAATAAAAGCCTATTTCAAAAAATAAAGAACCTTTATTTTTAAAAAGTGTACTTCATTGATGCTTCAATCCATGTAATCTTTATGGAACCTTTCCATTTCACAAAAAAGTGGAAAATGTTTGTCTGATTATTAAAATGTTCACTGAACATGTAACCAAAAATGATTCTTTTATGGCATGACTGTGAAAAACCCTCATTTAAAACCTTTTTTTTTGTTATTAATGTTAATGGTTACATGAATAAACTTTCCATAGCATAAATGATTCTTAATAGTGGAAAAAGGTTCTTCAGATTATTGCAATGTTGTTCACACTTTAAGACATAATTGTTCTTTAAAAAAAAAATTACTATTTACTAAAAGACTCTTTGGGGAACCCTTAATAGTCATTTTTGGAGTCTTTATTTTCAAGAGTGTATCTTATGATTCTTACTTGTTTTAAAAAACAACTCAAACTTTTGTTTTCAACATCTCAGGAACCATCTGCCTGGCAACATGTTGGCTGTTCTCAGGTTATCATCAAACATTTCCCCTGCAGACAGATACCGCGTGTGTGTTTTATGTAGGTACTATTCTGGCTCTCCTCTCTTTCCCATGGGTCTTCTCAGAGGATTCAAGTCCTCCAGCGCTTCTCCCACATGGATCTCGATGAGTAAACATCTCTGGAAGGCTAAGTTTACCCTCGCACCTCTCCACACACGCTTCTCCACCACCTATACAATATTCTCACCAGTCCTCCAGTCCTACAGAGGCGGGTATATGCAGTACTGTAAGGTAACATTTTGTTCGATCACTGTCCTCTAGTGGTAACAGTAAACATCTTCAAAGTCCAAGTTCTTATTAGCAGTGCATGCTAAGGCATGTTTGTATTGGAGGTTAAGGGTTCTTCAGTCCCATATTTAGCTATACTTAGGGGAGAGATTTCCTCAGAAGTGACCTTAATTTGACACAACCTCCTTTTGGGAATGTTTGGGGATAGTCCCAAAACAAAACAAACAAAAAAAAACCATACTGTAAGTCAGATTTTAGGGGTTTTAATTCTAAAAATGCTTTTTTAGGTAAATGTTTAGGTTAAGTTATATGATTAAATATAATTCAGTTCAAGTTTAGGTCACTTTTTCCTTCTCAATGGAAGGAAGGCAAATAAAAAACACATTCAAAGGGGCCACTATATCTTTACAACTGCCTGTCCCAACGCTCGTACTTCCATTTCCTTTAGATTAGATAATCTTTGGTCTAAGTGGAGCTGTTAGGTAATGATCATAACTGAAAAAACTCACAGCGGACTGATCAACCACAGCAGAGGACGTTTAGGAGAGCGTGAAGAGGCAGATCCACAGCAATGAAAGTGTTTACAGGGAAAGACTCTTTACTGCTTCTCATTAGAGCTGAGATCTTTGTGGTGCTGTCGAGGAACATCTTGCGCAACCCGGCTCAAAACCACAAAAAAATCCATAGGGGTTTGGATCAGCATACAGTGCTGCAATAAAAAGGCAATTATAATCCATGTGTTAGGAGAGTTTAGTCTGCATATCAACTACACTGAATAACTCAATCTGGATCTTTCTGTTGTTTTCTTCTGAGGCACAGTAAACGTTCTCTAGTTTTAATGAAAACCATTTCACATTTCTCATTATTTGTCACAGATTTTTACAGGAGGTATTCTCCACCCAATGTAATTTCTGTCACCATTTACTCATGTGTTTCCAAAACTGTATGCCTTTCTTTCTTCAGCTGAACACAAAAGAAGATATTTTGAAGAAGTTTGACATCTGATTAAAGTAAAAGTAATAAGTCATACTAATTTGGACTGACATGAGGGAGGCAAGTGATGACAGATTTTTCAGGGTTTTTTTTGTGAAGGATCTCTTTAACTTCAACCACACCCTATGAGAAAAAACTATTTCAGCAATACTGAACATGCAACGTGATTGACAGCCAGAGAATCTCAGGATATGTAAGGAATGATATTTTATTAAATAATACTTGTTTAATATTGTAAAGATGTTAAAAATACATCTTGGCTACATATAAAGTATGCAGTCTTAAATGTAAATATTAAAGCCAACAAGAAATGTTTTATGAATTTTTAAATTAAAAATCTTTATTTAGTAGTAAATATTTAGTATTATTATTTTGTTATTTTCATAGTCATTTCAATTTGTTTGTATATTATATGAACACATAATAGGCTGTGTTATTTTATAGTACTGAGGTACTAGTTATTAATATTTTTCATTTTAATTTGAATTAATATAGTAATAATTTTGTTTCAGGACATCAAGGTGAACTAAAATGAGAACTTTTGCCTTGGCAGCTAGCTAAAGTAAAGTAAATTCTTTAATCTTCATTTTATGATTTAATTAAAGTCTATTTGATTTCCAGTAATAAAAATCATGTAGGTAACTATAGGAAAGTAAACAAAGTAAGGTCACATTTGATCACATTTGAAGTGTAAATGTTAAATATACTGTAAGTCTAGATGTGCAATACTGTAAGTCTAACTCCCAAACTAACAGTAAAATAACTTTTTTTTCCCCCAACATTGCCTGAAGTGGTGCATTACAGTGCTGAATTACAAAAAGTCCATTATATGCTTTTTTTTTTTTTTTTTTAATCTTTCCATCTGCTTTTGCATGTCGTTATGTGCCCAAAATGTAAGCTGGCAGTCAAATCCTATTTCACTGGATGAGACCTCCCAGATACGTCACATCTACCCTTTGGATTTACATCAAGTTTATATTTACAAAGCAGCACGTAAAAACAACAAACTTTTCTGTTGTGTTTTCTTTCCTCCCCATTTGTAGCTTTTGGTCTTTTTGAGCTCTAGAACCCTCTTTAAAACTTTCTTTTCCCCTCTCTCTCAAAAATGAGGATGGATGTTGTTTGGAAAAATCGATGAAAGCACAACATTATAGAGCTCTTGCAGTGAAAGCAGCACGTGAGTGCAACAGAAGTGACGTCCCAGAACGTGAGGGTACCAGAGTTTACTCATAAATGCGAATTCTTGTTAAACGACCTCTCGTTACACAGGAGGCGTCTGTGCTTCTGAGAAATATTGTCTCCTGAGCCCGAAGGAGGCGGTGGGGTGGCTGTTGAAGAAATACTGTGTCGTTTACCAATCCTGATCAAACTAGTTGTTTTCCATCCTTACCTGTTTCCCATTACCAGCAACAACTGGCTGGCTTTGCGAAAAACAGCTTGTTTCATCATCCTAAAGGGTGTTGAGAACATAAGCAGCGAAGAACAGGGATATTCATAACATTTGCAGTGAGCTCACGCTAAACACAAACACAAGCTTGTCATGCGTCTTGTGCATTCATGGAAAATAAGTGGTTTGTGGATTTTTGGTTTCATTAGCATACGTAACATCTCCACTCAGATTGATTACGCATGCCGCTCAGTTGCCTCTGGACTGATGGCTTTCAGGTGTTTATATATTCTTCACTTTATTTATTTGCACTGGAAAAGTAACAGCGGGACAACATCATTCAGGCCCGTGACGCTTCGCCTGCTTTAACGAGGGAGCGGAAAGAAATAAGGCAAACATGTGTTGAAAATGGAACGTTTTAAAGAGCCTCAAACAAAAACTGTTTTGTCAGAATGTAGTAGTAGGTCAGACGCGAGCTTAGCTCAGGGAAACTGGGCAAATATCAACAGCGGCTCTGAGGGAGACGGACGTGTGTACTTAGCTTCTGGTGAAGTGCGCTCTCTGTTAGTGGAAAACAATGATAGATTTGGATACATGTTTCCAGTTACCTCATCCCCTCTGGTTTTATGTAACAATGCATTTGAAGTCTTTTTTTTTTGACACAGACAAAGACGCCTCAGAATTGTCGACTAAATTAGTAGTGCTAGTGTCGCTCTTATAAATTTCTTATGCTTTGTGGAGGAGTGGTATCTGTCCTCAACACACCTCTCTCAAACTCTTTTCATCAGGGATTGAGATTTGGGCATTAATGTATTGTTTAGGAGCTGGTATCAAAGGGATAGTCAGCTCAAATTTTTTTGTTTGTTTGTTATATACTTACCAGTTAAATTTGTTGTTTATATATTCTAATTACCTGACTTGCATTTAAAGTATGTTATGAAATACGACTGCAACAAACATATGTAGTATATACATTTCTACATGTAAAATGTAATTTTAAAGGCTACTTTTACAGAATTTAAAAGTCATTTTTGATCATTCAATTGTTTGTTTGTTTGTTCATCTGTATGTCTGTCTTTATATCTACATTTGCCATTTAAAGTTTGGTTAAATCAGTAAGGTTTAGTTTTTGCAAAACAAAACACGAATGAAAACATGGTAACACTTTCTTTTGATAGTCCACTTTTGACGTTCAAAGAAAAGAAAACACAAAAAAAAAACACAAAACAAAACATGGTAACACTTTCTTTTAATTGTCCACTTTTTACGTACTTACATAAACACACGCACACACAAATAAATAAAAAACCCAAAACAAAACATGGTAGCACTTTATTTTGATAGTTCACGTTTGACTTTCTATTAACAGTAAATATTTTGGGTTACACTTTAACTTTGCAACTACTTGTCAACTAGTTGTCATTAGAGTAATTGTTAACTGTCTGCTTTCCCTTAACAATCTGCTCTTAGAGTTAGTAGACATGTAGTCGCAAATTAATGAGAATTAGTTGATGCATTTGCATGTCCCATTACCCAAAACTTTTATTCGGCAAGTATGTATGGAACTCAAAAGTGGACGTAAAAACATTATAGACTGGAAGTAATACTGGAGTAATTCAGATTTTAGAATACATTACAATTAGTGCTGTTAAGTGATTAATCCCATTCAAAATTAAGGTTTTCGTTTTTTATGATATATATGTGTATACTGTGTATTTTTAATTTGTATATACAAATGTGTATATAGTTAAGAAAAAAAAATTATATATTAAACATATGCATGAATATATAAGAATATTATATATATAGCATAAAAGTGTAGAAATATAAATGTTTAAAAAAAATATACATTCTCTGTGTGTATTTATATACACATAATAAATATACACAGTACACCCATGTGATTAATTGTTTGACAGCACTGTACATAAATAAACAATAGTATTTATAAATTAACAGTAACCTAGATTAATACTAGTTGTTCATTGTTATTTCATCTCAACGCATTAACTAAAATATGACTGAATTGCCAGTTATTAAAAATGAGTACAAAAATGTATCCAGTTATGTATCCGTTTACAGATATTTTTAGCTAGCCTTTAGCATCAAGATTTAGATTTCAAGCATCAAGATCAAGCAATTTTAAACCATGCTCATTATTAGGCAGCTCATGTACTGATATCTGATTAAGTCAACAGTTTATGAGTCAACAAATGTACAAACTCAAATGTGGACAAACATGAACCAATATATTGTAAATGCAGTTTACAAGGGGGAAAAAGGCAATTTAGTGCTACAGTGAGTAATAAATGTACAGCCTACAGCCCAGGAGAATTGCACTGAAATTGAGAGTTGCACTAGTTACATATAATTTACATAATTGCACTTGATGTGCTTTGTAAGTGTTCAGCCGAGGCTGCTGTGGAGGCAGATGGCCGCTTTCCTTTTTACTCTCTCAGCCTTCTGAAACGGCGCTTTAAATGCATCTGAGTGAATATACATTGATCTGCTGGTGTACACAAATTATATCTAATAAAATGTTTACTATAATATAACATGCTTTTTCAAAAAATAATTTGAATTTAGAATTCACAGCTACGATTGCATGCAGAAATTGGCTTTTTGTTCAACAGCTGGGGTGAACTTGTAAAGCCTTTACTATCAACCTACAAATTGTGTACTTCATTGCTTTCTCTTTATTGAAAAGGTATTTTAACATCGAAAAAATTTCCCCCATCACCTTTAATCAGCTTCATAGGGTTTGAGCTTTGCACCCAGCATGAGCAACAACAAGGTGATATTATTAAGTGGAACAACAGGATGTCTGGAAATGAATATTAAAACAATTCCAGCTCCCCTCGTGACATTAGCACGCTGTTTTAACAGCAGGTCGTTTCTCTGGTTCAGCCTCGCTGTGTGCGAGAGGCTTGAGGCCTTGGCTTTCCACCGAGAGTGTTCATCAGCTCAAGCCTTGCTGAAGTTCAGAGTCTTACAGGCCCTTATCTTACCTGGTCTCATGGATTAAACGTTCCTTGGTACACTTTGTAGCGAGACATGAAATACGTACCAACAAGTACATATTGCTGCATTGTTAAAAAGAAATGAACACTAGAGGCAGTAAAACTGACACCTTTTATAACTTTTCTGATACCTTTTTTTAAATGTTGGCATCACACATATCCAGTGTCATATTTATGGGCTTTCATAGACCTGGGTTTATTCGGTAGATCACAGAGTACAGAGGTCCGGTTCAAATCCCGTGTAACTGCAGATTGACAAAACAGTTCAAATCTGTGTAAAAGGAAGTTGAAATGGCACAGTTGCATTGACAAATGTGATTTTATATCATTTTTGCATTTGTTTAGGGTTGGATTTGGTATAGGGCATATTGCCAACATAATAGAGCATTAACTTTCAGCAACAGTCCAGGTATATTACAACTCTGAACCACTGCAATACACACATATACCAACGTAATACAAATGTGCAAGGGTTAACACATTGAACCTGTGTTTTAGCACCATTTCTCTTTGGAAACTGCGGCAAAACAAGCAGTAAGGCACATAAAAATGGTGCTGTACAAAAAGTGCAAAGAGGTAAATATTTTTAAGAAACCAGGTTGCACTTATCATGTATCAGGGCTCCTAATTAGTCTGTCTCTTTCTTATTCTGTTCCTCAGTCCGTGTCCAGACCAGACGGTGTACCAACACGAAGAGATGATCTTCATCAGAACACCTAGATGAGCTCCGTGGACAGATCCAG
>JAUMHI010000069.1:17690402-17726175 GCA_032359435.1 Enteromius unitaeniatus
TTGATAATGTTCAGTGCTTTGCTACAATCTGTATTGTTAAAAGCGCTATATAAATAAAAGTGACTTGACTTGACTAATATAGATGATATGAAGTGTGATATTTCTAAAAAAATACAGTTGAAAGTGAGCTTGAAAAAAGACTTGAAAGTGCAGCTACATTGAAAAGTTGAGCTTTTTTTGTTGAATTTTGAATTCATTTTTCACTTGTGTTGGTTTCGAAGAACAGGAGCAGGGTTCTGTGACATTCAAGTGTTACATAAAAAAAATGAAATCTAAGCAAAAATTTTAAAATTCATAAAATTGTTGAAATAAAAGTTACATGGACTACAAAATTGTTTGTGTTTTATTTTAGTTGTAACTATCAAGATACATTAATTATCCTTAAACTAATATACTTTCACTAAACATTAAGTCTTGTTTTTGGAGAAACTAAACAAAATTTGATGCTTGAAACAAGAACAGGTATCTGTCAGTGAGGTATGACTTGTTAAACTTATCTTGAATTAAGCTCCATTGTTTGTGTTTTAATCATAAATTCCATTTTGATGCATTTATTGCAAAACAAGACAATTTATTATCAATTAAATCAAATGTACCTTGACTTAAGATATTAAATCAAGGGTTACACGCTCGAACCCATGCTCTTAAAACGTCTTTAAAAACCTTACGTTTACCATCATTAAACCTGCAGAAACCCTGGTGAGGGTGAGGAAAAGATGACCAAATTATGCAGGTAAACAACTGTGGCTTGGAGTCTTTGTAAAACCATTTAAATCTTTTCTTTTGTCTTCCATCATGATGATTTTGACAGATCGCTTTTTTTCTTTCTTCTGATACTCTGTATTGAGTCTTGAGTCTTTTATGTGTTTTCTCATTCAGTATTCTAACCTGGTTTTATCTGGTTTTCCTCCAGTGGTGTGACCTGCATGAAGTTCAGCAATAGTTTAGTGTCTGGAGACGCAAGGCCTCCCGTCCCACCTATCACTGGGGAGGAAATTAACTTGTCCAGGTCGCTGGTATTTATAGGTATGTGAAAGGCTTAAATACTGTATTTTGACCCAGAAATCAACCACACGAAAATTTTCTCCTTTCTTAATGACACCCTGCTAGTGACATTTACATTATAAGTACCTTTTGGACTCAAATTGCGCTTCCACCCAGCAAATTGTGCCTTTTTAATTACACTCTATTATTTCTGGACTATTAACAACAGTGAGAAAAATAGGAACAATTTGATAAAATTAGAGATGTGTTTGTCAGTTGATAATGATTGAGTTGCTGGCTTGTTTTTGTTGCTGATATCACTCTGACGTAAGAGAGCTTCAACAGATGACAGGTGATTGACAGTTCAAGGGTTACTAAGGGTTGACTGACAGAAGGTTATTGTAATCATTACAAAGAACAAGAATGTTGTGTTAAAGGTTTGAACAAATAGTCCAAATTAGGATATCTATCTAATTAGATACATCAACTAAACCATTGCATATGAAATTGACGAATTATGATGAATTATGAAAGTAATTAACAGTAACAGAATTACTGAAAAATGTAGTAACAGCATTACTGAAAAAAATAATCCAATATCCTTCTCTCTTCTACAGAATAATACTAATAACAGTAATAAGGTTTTCTGCTATTAAAACCAACATGAGTACATCTAATTGTTGTTGTTATTATAACAATAACTATAGTTATTTTTAAGAATGTATAAAAAATGTGTTATTACCATTACTAATACTACTAATATTAAATAATTATAATAGTTAGAATGTAATAATAGTAGTAGTAAATAATAAAATAAAATAAAAATGATTATTATTGCTATTCTTGTTATTGTAGTATCTAAATAATTGTTATTAAATTAATGACGACAACAACATAATAATAATAATGCTGTTGTGGTTGTTGTTTTTTCTTGTATTAACACCAACAATAATACATCATATTGTTGTTATTATTTATTACTGTAGTTGTTGTTAATGTATGTAAAATAGTAACAAACATGACAATATTCCGAACATTAGCAATGTGTTAATAATAATGTTCCATTTAACAATTTATTATAATTAATAACAATAATATAAAACAAGTAATAATTATCATAATCATCATTATTATTATTATATATTTATTTGTAATTTATAACAACAACAACAATATTTAGCATTATTAAATGTTATTTACTGTGTTTGGTTGTTGTTGTGTATGTTTTTTTTTTTTGGGGGGGGGGGGTAAATATGCACTGGCCCCCCTGTGAATATGTTCTTTGAACCTTGGAGCTGCAGAGGAAAAACAGCGATTTTCTTTCTGTGGAAGTTTACTTGTTGACCACACTGTGGCTAAAAACGACCTTGAGGACAATCAGAGTGCAAGTGTCCCTTGAACTCTGGGTGTGTTGTTTTTCTGGTACAAACAACTAAGAAAAGTAAGGGACAAAGATTTATGTATCCTGGGGGACAGTGGTGTGTCCTGCAGGGAACTGTGGTGAAAGCTTTTGCCTCTTTCTCTCTCCCACACATTCATCAACACGTGTCACAACAGTGTTCATTTCTCCTTGTTTTTCTCATTTGAAAATCTCAGGTCCGGTAAACAAAGACATTTTTTGAATTTTAAAGATGTCCTAATCACTTTGTGTAGCAAAATTATATATTATAAATTATATAAGATAGATCTTAGACTAGTCAGATCTTGACTTTAAAGCTATAACTTCTTTGAGTTTTACTTTTTGTTGTTTAATGGGCTTGTTTTGGTAGTAAAAATGACACACAACAGTATATTTGTTTAATCTCATATCACCTGGACACACTCAGTTTGGCCTGCTATCATAGGAAGTGGGTGAAAGGCTGTACAGTAATCCTCTAAAGCAGATACAGAAACACTCTTAGCTGCTTAACACACGTAGTAAACGAGAGGAAGTTCAGCAGGGGATGAGCCATGTGGTGATTTCAGACAGCATTAGTGCTCAGAAAACATCTTATGTAACATGTTGGTCTTGTCTTGTTTGGCGACTGGCATTTCTCTGAGTCTCTGTAAAAGTTGGTTCTTTGAAAACAATGGTTCTTTGCAGCACCTTAGAACCCATTTTGACTGTATATATAGTGTTCTTAGTTGAGTGTACTTGTTGCATTATAGGCTTCCTCGGGTTTTTTTTATTGGTTCCAGGCATCATCTGTTACCAGAAGAAACCTATCTAGATTTCTAAAATAAATCTGAAAAATATTACAAATGCTAATTAATTATTCTAGAATTTTATAGCACCTTCTTAATAAAAAAATAATAATAATTTTACAACCTAACCTTGATTAAGGGTATATTTATTTTTATTGTATACGTTTTTTATTTATTATATTTGATTTATTATATTATTGTAGTATATTTATTTTTGTTTTTTATGTAATAAATATAAATGCATGGGTCAGTAAATATATGAATGGGCCATGTACATATGTACCATTTTGGGAAGGTTAAACAAGTTTACATATTGTTTTTGTTTTTTTAATTGAAAAACAACAATATTTGAACTTTTCTAGCACTTTAGATACAGTTGCTCCTTGGCGCTTAAGAAAAATCAAAGAAAACAGTTTGACTATGTGGTATAATGAGCACACTTGCACCTTAAAGAGAGCAGCCCAGAAAAGGGAGCGTAGCTGGAGGAAAACAAAGCTAAAAGTGTTTTGTTTAGCTTGGCGGGAAAATATGCTAACCTACAGAAAAGCATTAAAAAGGGCTATATCTGATTACTTTTCGTCTGTATTAGAAGAAAACAAACATAACCCTCGGAATCTATTCAATTCAGTGACTAAATTAATGAAAAATAAAGCATCAATAGGTACTGACATTCCACAAGACCACAGCAGTAATGACTTAATGCAATATTTTACTTCCAAAATTAATATTATTAGAGATAAAACTAAAATTGTGCAGCCGTCAGCTACAGTATCGCATCAGAGCAGTACATAATACGTGTTAGCTTTCACTGTTATGCTGATGATGCTCAGCTCTATATTTCTTCTCAGCCAGGTGAAACACACCAAATGCATAGCTGATATAAGAAATTGGATGACAAGTAACTTCTTATTGTTAAATTCTGACAAAACAGAGGTATTAATTATCGGACCTAAAAACCCCACACATAATAATCTAGAACACTGTCTAACACTTGATGGCTGCTCTGTCAACTCTTCTTTATCAGTTTATTAACCTACAGTACAGTAGGTGTGCTGTCTGATAGCAATCTTTCATTTGAAAGACATGTTTCTAGTATCTGTAAATCTGCCTTTTTTTCCATCTCAAGAACATATCTAAATTGCGTCCTATGCTCTCAACCTGAAATGCAGAAATGTTAATTAATGCGTTTGTGACCTCAAGGTTAGATTATTGTAATGCTTTATTGTTGTTCTGCACGCTTGATAAATAGACTACAGCTGGTTCAAAACAGAGCAGCAAGAGTCCTTACTAGAACCAGGAAGTATGAGCATATTAACCCGGTTCTGTCAATGCTGCACTGGCTCCCTATCAAACATCGTATAGATTTGAAAATCTTGTTAATGGCTTAGCTCCTCAGTACTTGAGCGAGCTCTTATCACATTATAGACCTCCACGTCTGCTGCGTTCTCAAAACTCTGGCCATTTGATAATACCTAGAATATCAAAATCTACTGCAGGTGTCAGATCTTTTTCCTATTTAGCACCCAAACTCTGGAACAATTTACCTAATACTATTCGGGAGGCGGGCACACTCTGCCTGTTTAAATCTAGATTAAAGACACATATCTTTACTCTGGCTTACACTTAACACACCAATACACATTTATTAATCAAATCCGTTAAAGGATTGTTAGGCAGCATTAATTAGATCAGCTCCTCAGTCCCTATCCAGATCAGATGGTGTACTGATCACAAAGAGATGATCTACATTGGAGACAAGAACACCTAGATTAGCTCCGTGGACAGATATATTTTTTAAATATATATTTATATTATATATATATATTTTAGATTTTAAAGCAAAAAAAACTAAAACCAAAAACTACATGTAGTGCCGTATTTCCCCCCTCTATTTTCCACACGTCCTTTTGTAGTATAGTGTGATGAGCCTGCTCTTTGCAGTGCCACTACTCAAAATTGGTATTGCTGCACTGTTAGTTTGTTCACAATACTACTAATACTTACAATACAAAACTTTGCATGCATGATCAAAACCACTGCGTGTAATATTTCAGAAAACCCTACACACCAAACTAGCTCTGACCAAAGTTTTGCTTACAAGTTCAGAAACATTTGGCGGTCAAAGAGTCAGTCATGCACACACAGGTTAACTCTCTTCAGCTGACATGTCTGTGTTTGCCCTCTGTCATTACTTAATCACCTACTGGAACCGTAACTGTGCCCTCTTCACCGCACTACAAGTATCAAACCGTTCACTGTAGAGTTTCGAACCCTTTGGGTCTTGCATGGCTTCTAAGCAAACTATATATAAAAAAGCATTTTCTGTCGGTAAGCAATGAAGAAGTGAGTGAGCTGAGACCGATTTGATCCCCTTACTAAAAATACACAGCGTGACTTCATACAGCCACAAGTGGAAAACAACAACACCTCGTGTGTAAGCTGCTTCCAAGATAGTCTGTCTGTATATCTGTTAATATAATATGGCTATTTGTTTCTTCATCAAAACATATTTAGCATTACTTGCTCACCATTGGATCCTCTGCAGTGAATGGGTGCCGTCAGAATGAGTCCAACTGTTGCGTCCAGATAAAATATGTGCATTATTGTGGATTATAGACTTATATAATATTAACCTTAAACGTCTTAATGATGGATTTGTTTCTTACAAACAGGCAGTTTTTCCTTACACAAGATGTTAACTGATGGACTGTAGTGGTGTGGATTATTTGTGTATTGGCTACATTTATCAGCTGTTTAGACTCTCATTCTGACGGCATCCATTCAGTGCAGTGATGTAGTGCTAAATTTCCCACTGAATTTTACTTATTGTACTGAATAGACCTGTTTGACTTAAATGTGAAAGCCTTGTTGTGTTCTGTCATGATCTTTGGGCACACCCTGGAAAGGCTGCAAAAAGAAAAAGAAAAAGGAAAACAAAGGCTGGTTCAAAGTCTTAATTCACTTTCATACCTTTAAGCTGGTTAAAAGTTAAGCTGAGGCACAGACATATATATTTTTGGAAACTCACAGCCTGTTTATCAGTGCAAAAGCAAGAATAGATCAGTCATTAACATGTTATCACATTTAAATGTGTGATATGCAGTTTGTCTTTATGAGGTCAGTACTTTAATCCCATATTAAATTGCCAGCAGTAATCTTTTCAGTGTAATCTCACAACGCAGTTTATTGTATTATGGTGCTGTTATTAAAATGCGAAATAACCCATTTCATCAATGATCTTGTCGTTAATGACAGCTTTTGCACTCTGAGCTCATTTTCTGCAGTAAAGTAACTTTCATTTGTCAGATGAGCTGTTATTACAGCACCGCTGCAAGAGTTAAAGTTCCCTCAGTTGACAGAAGCAACTACTTCAGTAAAAGCTGCTCATTGACGACAAAAGGCAAGAGTCCTGCCTCCATCGACGGCACCACCAATCCCAGCGTGTGGAGCAGACGAGCCTTCAGCAGCCTTCCCCAAGTCTACTCTTAAAGCCCACAAGACAAGATCGTGTGACAGCAGCGTAATACTACAGAGACGAGAGCATGATCTGCCATGAGACGCTTCATGTCTCAAGGGCACATTCAACGGCTAGTGAAGCATTCTTCCGCAAAGAGAAACGGATCGTACTAGAACTTTAGAGAGCAAGGATTAATGCAAGTGATTTTAAAAGGTAAGTTTGCTTGTGATATGTTTTCGTTTGCGCGTCGAGTAGACGCGTGGCGTGCAAAACTGCTTGCAACTCTCTACTGCGTCGAAACGTGGGGCGCGTAATGCAGAACAACAACAATAATGCTATAATGCAGAATAACCTGGATTAACCGTGCATTTATACTATATAGAGGCAGGGAGATCAACAGCTTTAGTGGGTAAACAGGGCTGGTTAAACAAACAACAACAAAACCCATTAAAGCTTTATGCAATAATAGTTTGTTTCTTAAAGCACGCACACCCATCTTAATTTGATCCATTTTATATAAAATGCTTTAGTTATAATTTATTACAATGATTAAGTAAACTTTTTTTTTTTTTAACATTATACATTGGAAAAATAAATAAAAACTTATATTTGTAGGTTAAAACTGACTGGAAGTTCGTTCATTGCATGTTTCGACCACTTTTAACTACTAATGAAGGAAGTGTATTTTATTTTTGAAAACTTTATTAGAAATGGCAGTACGCGATTAGGACCAGTTAGATGAGATGAAATGTAATAATAAGTTATTAAATGGAGATTTAAACTGATTTTAGGGTGACTAATGGTATTTGAAAAAAAATGTCTCCTGAGTTTGCAGTAGACACATGTGGGTGTTGACACTGCCCTATAGATGTCAGGGTTATTCTCGGTCATTCTGCAACAGACAGGGGGCGCTAGAATCACCCCCGCGATTAAACACCAATCAAAGTTTCCAGTATTGATTAATGGACTACTTAAGCCAACCGTGAAGCAGCCTAATGCCAGTTCTATAGACTTAAAACTCCAATGTAGGTTTTAAGGTTGTTATAGGCTTTTATGTTTTTTTACTAAGAGAAAGATTTTGTCTAATTATATTTTTGTACAATACCATTTGTGACAGCATGGCACACTATTAGCTCATTGTGATGTGTTTAATCACCTGTATCACAAATACAGTCAAAAGTGGGGCAACTAACCCCAGTCCCCCCTTACTTATCCTACTTCTTATATGATAATATGTGTAAAGCCTCTGTTAGAGTGGTTATTACATTGCTGTAGCTGCAGATTATTTTTTTTTCTTTTCAGTGCATGGGCCAAGGAATGCTATAATGAAATTACTAGCTGCAGTATTGAAGTTGGGCTTTGGTGGTCAAATTCCCAGAAGTGAACAATGTTGCCTTTTTTGAATATCTTACAGTTGATGTGCAGATAGCAGCATTACAGTAAGTCTTTCACGCTAACAAGAAAAACACCTCGGAGAGAGAACCACACATATTTTTTGTGCATCAAGTACAACACATACCAAAAAAGTTATTGAACATAGTTTATTGATTAAATGGTGAGTTGTCTCACACATAACAATGTAATTTCATGTGCTCTTTTGGAAAGAGTCTTGGTTTTGAAATTATCATCTGTTTCCAATTGAACAATAATCTAAGACTTGCTGTGTGCAGACAATGCTATCTTGTCTGAAATGCTTATAGCAAGACTTGTAGTGAGGGAGTAACATGTTCACATCCTTATTTTAGAGTTGACGTATACAGCTATTACAGTAAATTGTTTCCAGCGTCTCACACATCCACAAGGCAAGTGTTGATAATAGCTTAGCCGTTAGCTGGTTCTTGGGTTTAAATGTTCTTGTGGAGTAGAAAAGAGTCATTGAAACATAATTCGGCCTAGCATCAAGTTTGTTTACATGCATAGTAATATTCTGACTACAGCTGGTTTTTGCGGTGTCACTAAATTGGTTTTAATGCACCCTGCACAAGGCCTCTGTCTTTTGGTGTGCGTGTGAGTGTCTTTAAACTACCAACGCTAATTGTAGTCTGATTACCATGTATACAGGACATGATAAAAGAATTCAAGCTATCTGCTGTATGTCTGTTAGTCCCTTAGCTTGCCTGCTGTAAATTCATTAGGACCAACACCTTTTAATGAGATCTTCATCAAAGTCTGTTCTCAAGATTGCTTTTGTTGAACAGCCATTAAAACTGTTGTACTGTAAATAGCTTTAAATGTTATGCATCTATGTAAAATGTTTCAAATCTTGAATGTGTTTTTCTCTTTTGTTTTGGTTTTTATAGACTGAAAACCTGAATCATTCATAGCAGAGAACTGTAAAAGTGGTCCCTGCACTTTGGACGGGCTGTAGCCAGGAATGGTGGATCACTTGCTGCTTGATGAAGAGACTTTCTTTCCTTACACTTGTTTGCTGCCAGCCCACAACCCATCGGATATGGTGACAGACGAGGGGGTGTACCATATGCTTCCATCACCATTCTCAGAGGATAACCTGAGTGACTCATCTAGCCCACGTTCCTGTTCCAGCCCTGAGTCTCAGGTGTTGGGCTCTAGTTGTGGGAGTAACTCAAGTGGAGAAAGTCAAGATGGCCTCCTTGACTTCCTTCACTCTCAGTCCCTAACACTGAGCCAAAACTCACCATCCTCCACCACCATGTCTCCCATGGTTCCTCCTGTTCTTCCCATGGGTCTGGCTTGGGAGTCACGACGGGACCGCTCCACCAAAGAGGAGTGTTTTGAGTTCCCTGTTTTCCCTGGAGATTTGGAGGACCATGCAGGGCTACTGTTTCAGCCCACTCTGGAGGAGATCGAGGAGTTCCTGGAGGAGAACATGGAAGTGGTAGCCTTGAAAGAGGAAGCTGGAGAGGGTCTAGTATCCTGTGAGAGCATCCAAGGACCTACATCAGAACCTTGGGCTCAGAACTTAGACCAAACAGTGCCTATCTCAAATGACATAGTCAACACCAACTCTGATCCCAAAAGTGCACAATCAGCAGGAGGGGCCACCACAAATTCTCAGAACATGCTGAAAAAGGAGGACTCTTCCGGGAAGGTAGTGATGGTGGATAGTCCTAACATGCCTGTGATCTTACAGCTCCAGCCCATTCAAATGAAACAAGAAATGAGCCCTAAATCTGCCCCCTCGACACCAACATCACAGCCTGCCTCAGACATCAAAATAACCCAGCTCCTCGTCAACATCCAGGGTCAAACCTTCGCCCTCGTTCCTCAGGTGATCCCACCAGCAAGCCTTAACAGCTCTTCCTCCAAGTTTGTCCGTATTGCCCCAGTCCCCATTGCCGCTAAACCCTTAGGTCTAGGGGAGAACGGAACAGTTGATGGCCAGGGAACAGGGCTTGTAGTTGGGGGCCACAAATTCCAGAAGAGCTCTGTAGCTGATCTTATTAAAATGCACAAGTGTACTTTCCCTGGCTGTGCCAAGATGTACACCAAGAGCAGCCACCTAAAGGCGCACCTGAGGAGACACACTGGCGAGAAACCATTTGCCTGCACTTGGCCTGGCTGTGGCTGGAGGTGAGTGTTTTGGCTCTGTACAGTTGTGTTTTTTTCCCACTCAAGCAGAGGTTAGATGTCAAGGTCTGCATGTGTACGAAGGGCTTTCACTCCAGTAAGTTGTAGTTATTGCGAAAGCAGTGTGGTACATCATTATCTTTGTTGACAATCCATGAATGGACTTCAAACAGAGACTAGGTAGAGCTTTATGTGGACTATCCAAATGTAAAGATCGGTTAGCTTGTCAATAATATTCATTTTGTTTCATGTAAGTCACTAAGAACCAATTACATTAAGGGTTTTTAAGCCTTTTCTTAGATGGCCAGTTCCCTGCAGAGTTTAGTTAGAAGTTTCTAGTAATCATAAAGACCTTAATTAGCTGGTTCAGGTGTGTTTAATTAGTATCTGAAGTAAACTCTGCATGATAGTTGCCCTCCAGGATGTTACAAAAAATTATGTAACATTTTAGTAGAGCGAGTTTGATTATTACCTCAACTCACTTACACTGCAAGGTTGCAAAAAGCTAAATACAATGCAATTTAGCATGCAAGTGGTCATTTGGTACTACTCGTTCAAACCTTTAACTTGTTACTGTAAACAATATTTTGAAAAGCTGGTCACATTATTGATTAATGTAGTCTAGCAAGTAGGCCTGCTACTTTTTGTTAGTTACTTCCCAACTCTGCTTGATAATGACTTTGTATTGCAGCTGTAAAATTTCATTCACAATTTGTCCTTAGATTTTAGGTCTTGTTTTGTGTTATCTCTGCTGTTTGGAGATTAGATAAAGTCTTTGAAGAGGCAGACTTTGCCCTATTCACTGCTTCATTTGTTTACTCTTAGTCTATGTCCAGCTTCAATCTCTGGACAATTCCTGGATATTGTTTAAAGTGCACCAGCAGTTGTAGTGAGGTCAGAATTGATATTATAGATAAAGTAAATGATTTGGTTCTTGTATTTTTGCCTGTTTGGGGCTGTTAACTCTTAAAGTGCAAGCCTAAATTTACTGCAGGGGTTACTGGGTTTGAGTAACCACATACTTCAAGCACTTGGTCACAGTAGCTTCCCTGATTTCTAAGTCAGACCCTCTCTCTTTTTTGTCAGTGATCCACTGGTTGGTCTAGTTTCATGTATGACCCTCCAAGATGACTTAAGTATTGTAATAAATCCTAAATTGGATTGGCAATTTGAGAGGTTCTAGCCAAGTATGATAAGACTTACTGTTTTGAGAGGTCTGTTGTTATCAGTGACCTTGGCTAGCCTAGCTTCTGGATAGCAGTTGGCAGTGACTGGCCTTCAGCAGTCTGCAAGTCTAACTGAGGTCTCCGGGACACTGTCAGGAAATGGATGTAGGGAAGAAAGCAACAGAAGAATGCCCCATTGGCTGCCTCAAGCCTGACTGCGGCAATGCTTTGCCAGCATTTTTAGCATTCCTATGGTACTCCGCAAATAAAATTGTCCTAGTGACACAAACACACAAAACCATACTCACACTTAGACTGAAAATTTCTTAGACCTAAAAGCACACACAATAGCTTTAAATGTGGTACTTGACTAGAAAACACACCCGTGGGTTAGATGATAACGTCTTTGCACACACATCCTGTTCTTTGCTATTCCCTCAAGCAGCTGGAAACAAACCAGGAAGTACTTTGTTTTACTGTATGCAGCTTGCAATCAAAGGTTAACAGAGGACAAAACCTGCATTAAAAGCTTTATTTAAACTAATACAGTTTGCAGTATCAACATGCGAGTGTGATAGAGTGAACCGAAATGCTTCAGCGTAACTCTTTTTGTTTTGAAATGGAAAATACAGATTTGCAAGGTGAAAATCAAGTTGAGAGCATACTTATAGTTGGTTGCAAAGAAGTAGCTCTTCAACCACAATGCAAAAATGTGGGCATTTAAATAGAAGTAAATAGCATGTGCTGTGGAGCATGCTGGAACAGTTCTGTTTGTGAGCTCTGACATTGAACAAGGAGGGGCACCCCATTCTATCCCACAGGGCAACAATTAGTCCACCACCATCCCATCCCAACATACTTCAAAGACTTGCTCGCATACCATACATGTGGCATTTCAAAATGTGAGATACTTTGTCAGTCAAAAAAAACCTTATGGTTTAATTAGCATTAAAATTAGCATATGCTACGTGACTTGTCTTCTCTTTTGATTATGAAATGAGAATCTTCTTCTGAGTTTTGTTAGTCATGCTGTTGCTGCAGGGGGTTTATTTTTGGATTCAGCACAAAGTTAGCACATTACTGTTAGCATAGCTACAACTGTACCATTCCTGTCTAAGCTTGTTGTAAAAGTGGAAGAAAAGCCAAGCAGGAGAGAGAGAGAGAGACTTGTTTTTATAGCCTTGCAAATACTCTACACATGTTCCCGGGACATTAGAAACAGATACTAGCTCGCCTATGGCTTCATATGAAACCTTGGCATGGGGTTGAGCAAGAGTTTGTTGTCCTGGTTTTCTCATTTCAGTCAGAAGTGAACACTATCTTCAGGTGCTTATTATCGAGTAGGATGTCTATTGGTAGTATAAAGGTGTAAAGTTGACAGTTATTTGTACACCAGAGATGTAATACAACTGATTTCCCAAGAGTCTCTATTACTTTCTGTGCAGGGTGTATGGCATAACCTGAGTAAGAGAGAACTGCAAATTGAGTTATGGAAAATGCTTCCATATTTTAAAAAAAAGAAGCTGTGAGTTTTCCCTCTTCTGGGTCTTGCTTTCAGAAAACATTAACAGTCATGAATGTGGTGCAAATCTTCTTTTGGAACTTGAGCACAGGGTTAAGCGCAGGGTTAAATATAGTTACTCATTAGATCTGCTCCAAGCTCAAGCCATTTGCTGCTCAGTAGTGAAGACACTGAGCAATTGTTTGACAGTTTTATTTGACGTTGCATGCGCTCTGTGTCAGGGTATTTGCCTCAAAGCCTGTAAATGAGATTTCACTGTCACTAATTCCGTGCTTTTCATTTTGTTGCTCACTAACTCCAGCACTGTTTTCACCTTTTGTCCGATTTCACAGTGACTGTTGCTCTTACCAAATCACAAATATAAAAGAACAAAAAGACATGCAGTAGGGTTTATTAATGTGAATAATGAGCTGTCTTGTTCAAATAGGCTTTGATTTATGATCTGTTTTGCTTGCTATTATATATTTCCATTATATTATCCAGTGATTGATTAATTTAGGCACTGTGTGAGTTGAGTAAGTCAATGATAAATGTTATTTTTGGCCTTTTTCTTCAATAATCTGATGCATTTCTTCATGAGAGAAACGCTGGGCTAAGTTAGCAGAGTTGTGTTGAAAAGTAAAGGATAGTTGTTTCTAAGGCGGTGAAAGTTGGTATACTTAGATTAATGATTATGAAGAGCAGCACTAGAAACATACAGAGTAAATAAGGACCATGTTGACTTCAAAACAACTGTAACTGAAGTATGTAGGCCCTCTGGCTTTTTTTGGACATGGTCATAAAATGAAATACCAATGAAAGGAAAAAGCCACGTAGTGCATTTTCTACAATGGGGGTTGTTCCAAAGCAGCTTTACAGTAAAAAAATGAACTGGATCAGTGCACAACCATTGATATTTGGCTTTATCTCTGGATTCTTCTTGCAGATTCTCCCGGTCGGACGAGCTGTCACGGCATCGCCGGTCTCACTCTGGAGTTAAGCCCTACCAGTGCCCCGTCTGCGAGAAGAAATTTGCCCGCAGCGATCACCTGTCCAAACACATCAAAGTCCATCGCTTTCCACGAAGCAGCAGGACAGCGCGCACTGCACACTGACCCCACACAACCCCCCGCCATGGAGAGTGAGTGAGAAAGAGAGAGAGATAGAAAGACCGAACGAATGAACAAAAGAGAGAGAGAAAGAACGATTCATTTGTGGTACTGTGATAATTTATTACGTGAGGCTCGGATGAACTGAAGAAGAGTTTGTTCTGAAACTGTTACTTGACTCGTCGGCCTCACGGATGTCGTAAGCTTCGTAGATTGTATTTTTGTAGCGTTCATGATTGTTTTCTATGTTTCGAGAACAAATTTGTTTGCGACATGTAATGTTCAACAATTTATTTTTGTTGTACTTTTGAGGTATGATTTGTTGATGTATCTGCCAGTCATCAACATTCCTTGTTCAAAATCACGATAAAGTCACTTCTTTTTGCCAACGTGTAACGTGTTTAGCTCCTCTAAACCAAAAAAACTCGGGTTCATTTGAGCTACTGATCAGCGGTAGGACTGCCATTATAAGCTATTGGCAAACACAGAGGCTTTTCCTCTTGACTTTCAGTTGTATGCTAGCAAACTGTGAAACGCCTCCGTACAGACCATAGAGTGAATTGACGGAAGTCAAAACATGCACATTTGACGTATGTGAATGGGCCTTCTGATCAGTATTGAATATTTTTCCTCACGTTTTAGTTATAACACACCGCTTTTTCATTTCATGCTTCGTTTTTTGTCATTGGTTGCTTACATTTGAAAAAAAAGAAAAGATGATGCCTTCTGGGCCTTTCTCGAATTTAAATGTTTGCAGCCGGGGCCAAGGCATTCGTGGTTAAGTGTTTTGCGGTTAGAAGTTATTTTCGACAGCAATGTAACACATTTCATATCTGAGAAATCCAACGATCCGAGTTAGTAAGTTGATAGCTAAGCTAGGTCAATAAAGACGATCAACCCTTTTTAACCTGCCTCAAACAGTCCTTTTGACCTGGGACTATCTGCCAAAACGTCTCTGCGAGACGAGCTTGAATGACAGAAACTGGAATTGCAAGGTGCTAACCGGTCTCGACCGCGAGCTCCCGCACAGGGGACGCTTGCAGGTCAAATCCTCCTGCTTGGGAAATGTAGTCTGGGACGCATCTGGAGTTCAAAGAGGACATTCTTCATGGGAACTGTAGTCATGGACACAGCTTGACTACTGATAGAGCACGTTGACTACGTGTTCGCAAAAGAATGCGTGTAATATCCAGTGGGGTGCTGATAGTTAACGCTAATATTTAACAAAATGAAACAACTTGTTTGGATTTTGATGAGAGCTTTGTAACAACCTTGACAATGCAATCTGTACTATGCAGTCTGTTTTTGCCAAAACAAAAGCCCAAATGGAAACAACTACAAAGTTACCCAGAGTGCCTCAGGTGATGAAATAAGTCGTTGCTCTTTGTACTGCACCAACAGGCACAACAGGCACCTATAGATGCATTCACACACAGTATACACACTCACGTATATACTTATCTCTTCTGGTTCTCTTACTTGCTCTACGAGTTGACGTGCTTCGGAGGAATGCATAAAAATGGTTATGGTATCATTTTGCTGCTCTGCTTATAATATTTAGCAACTGTTGTGGTCAGGAAATCCGATCTCGGATCAGATATCGCAGAGCGGGAAGAAACCAGAACCACTCAGACCTCTCGCAGACCAGAAGAGTCTTGTAGGATTGAAGGAAACACATTTGTCTGCCTACAGTATAGGGATTTTTTGCTGCTGTTTGTGCCTGTTTAACAAATAAACCAGTGCCATGGAGGATCAATATCTCTCCAATTACGTTATTGTTGCTCACTGAAAGAGGTAACCATGTACAATTGGTTCTTTAAAAGCCCCATAAGAAAAAGTATGTCATGAGTACACCCAGGCGGAGGTTGCTAACTGTTAGCATTGCATTCCTTGCCGTCTATACATGAAATTTTTGGTGAAATTGGTGCTTATGGCCAACATTGAATGTATGTATACTGTATGTACAGACTTTGTACAAAATGTCGTTGGATCAGAGAGTACCGGATATTCTTCTACTGACGTACTTGCGTCTTTGATTGTATAAATGTCCCCTGTAAAATGTAAACCAATGTACATAATAATCAATATATAAATATATATATATAAATATTATATATTTTTCTTGATATACATCAGATGCATTTACAAATAAATCAAAAATATGAACTTTTTTGTTTTTGTGTTGTCTTGTTTGTATTTATGTTTATGTAATAGATGTTTGTAGCTACATTGATCCACTGCATTAGCGCACTTTTTTTTATTTATTTTTAAGAACACTCATGCATTCGGTTTACACACCGTTGCCTTACAGTGATTGATGGTCTCACACCCGTCATGTCTAATTATAGTCTTCCCAATTTAAAATACTATGCTGGGGTAGAGCGAGAAACTGTGCTCCATATTTCCAAATCATACATTAACACCACTCACTTCCTAAAAAGAGTTTAAGTGAGCCAAACAGTGAAGGTTAAGATGTCATAAAAGAACTTTAGTACAGGTATGTATTTTAAACTGTTTACAGATAAACCTAATACTCATAATAATAAAAAAAAATATTATTTTAATATACACAGCACACATACATATATTATCTCAGCAAAATACATATATATATATATATTATGTGTTTAGAAACCTAATATTCATTGAAAATAATTGTAATCTAGATTTTGTAATCTATTTTAGATATAAATATTATTAGTACATACATAAAACATTATATAGCATATATGTAATTTTGGATATATTATAAACAAAAATAACATAAAACACCCCTCCAAAAAAATATAAATATATATATATATATAATTTTTTTAAATGAATATTTTATCTGAAAAGAATGTTCTAAGGATATATTTCATAAACATTTTAAATAACATATGTATTAATGTATATGTATATATGTTATAGTTTATATGTAATTGAATAGAGTTTACTTATTTGATGTTCATAATCAGATCAGTATATGTGCTAACCTCTAAACAGGAGCTCCAACAGGAACAACAACCTATAGTGCAGGAGTCCAACTCAAAACACTTGCGCATGTTGTTTATGCTGAGTCACCCTGGATAAGGACATATTGAGCATGATGCTTGAGAAGGGCCCTGATGTTTATGGCTGACAACCTCAATTTATGTAGCTCCCTTCACAAGCCCCCGAGCACATGTGGCACTCCTAAAGATGAGAAGAGGGAGCCAGGAAGAGAAGAATGCAGCGAAGTGATGTTCTTTTTATGGCCATCTGTTAGACAGGCTCACTGATGTGAAGGAGATCCTCAGTTTACTGCCAAGATCTCCAGACGTTAGCTAACATGATCTTGGACCTGCATGACCATAGACGTCTGTCCTGTCTGGACAACTCCAGATTAGCTTTTTTCAAAACTCACCATTTTATCTTTGTTTTCTACTCGCTGCATATCAGTACAGCTCAGATGAGCTATGAGGAAACATGTGGGGTCTTTAAGGAGGGTCGGTTGTTTACCGCCATATTCAGAGTGAGAGAGTAAGGGATTGACTTTCAGTGTATCATCTGTGGTAATGAATAACGCAGTACTGTTTCATTCATGTAATGTCTGTGGGTTATTTAGGCAGCTTGATTTATTAAATTATCCTGGCAACTTATTAAATGAACGTGTTTTATGATTTCGTTTCAGTTTAAAGCTATCAATCAGTCTTGCCGTGTGACTTCGACACTCGCTGTTGTTTAGGGAACTACATTTCCTCGGCTCTCCGGCTCTTGCTGTGCTCGGGGAAAAGCAATGGTCTTCCAGCCATTTGACAGATTTATTTTTGGAACATTTGCCGTTGTTGGAAAGAGTAAATCCATCTGTCATGACACCAAGGTAACTTTAGGTCAAGCGAATGACAGGTTACAGGAAATGATGTGGTGACTTATTCTATTAACGATTAAATGCAGCTGTTTATAAATGAGAAAGTTACAGATTCAGTAAAAACTAAAGGCTGCGTTTTTCATTTGGTCTGTTTCTGTAAGAATTGAAATGTTCTGTTCGATAGTAAATGTACTTAAGGTGTTAACGAATTGCATTGTGCAAAATGAATATGTTGGACATGGTGGAGCATTTCAAATCAAATCGTGTGTTACTGTTATCAAGGTTATAACATCCTGTCATTGTCATTATGAATACAAAAACAAACCTTTAAATACTGAAGCATCAACTCAAATGATGTCTCTTCCTTTTTATTGCCACTTTTCAAGGTAAAAATACAGAAATTCATGAACAAAGATCAAGTAAACATTTAAAAAATTATAGTTTAATGTAAAAAATAAATAAATAAATAAATATATATATATATATATATATATATATATAGAACAAAAATTTATTTTAAAAAAACTCCATTACACTAATATTATAAATATTTTTAAATAAAAGTTTTTAATAACATTTTATTAATACATTAAATATTATCATTATATATATATACTATACGAATGTATAACCTAATATTTCTATAGCATAATTTCTATAATATAATATTCAGCAACAACATTTGACTTTTTGGATTTACATGTAAAATGTAAAATAAAGCATTTATTATTTATTAATTATTAATAATAACCAGCTTTTTAAAAAGACGTTTCTGGTCAAATAGTAATATTTATTTGATGATACTAATAACAATAGTTATAGTACATTTCTATAATATAAAAAATTATGTAAGAACATTTCTATAATATATTTCTAGGAGTATCTATAGACATACAAATGTAAACACGGTTATCAAAAAAGTACTCCATCACACTAATATTATAACTAATATTTAGTAAAATATTGGTTTATAATAGATTTTAAATAATATATAAAATATGATATTTATATATATCAAACACATGATCTTTCTGTAATAGATAAACATTTATAATAATATATTTATAAATATTTATAGAATATAATATTCAGCAGCAACATTTGACTGACTTGCTATACATGTAAATATATATATAATTTAACTGTTTTTTATTGTTATTTAAACAGGAGTTTATAATAGTAATATTTATATAATAATATAATAATAATAATCTATCTAATATGAATAAATCTGTAATTACATTTGTAAAATATATTTCACACTTTCAAAATGTTTATTAAAACATACTCCATCATATGTAAAGTATTTAAATAAATATTTTATCAAACTTTTTTTTTCTCTTTACCATTGTCTTTAAAAGGAATTATGACTGCACTGACAATGAGCAAACAGTGCATGTTTTGTTCTCATTAGAAGCTGACAGCTTTAGTTTGAAAAACAACTTACTGGCGTACATGTGTGAGATGATTTATGAATATTCCTGCACATATTGAATTTTGTTCTCTCTGCACAGGATTTCATTATAGCTTTGCGGTGAACATTTGTAGGATTCTCACTCGAACCTCTGACCGCAGCATTACCATCGGATTCATCTCAGATAATAAAACCCAGATTTGAACATTGCTGCTGTGGTCAGTTTTCTGAAGGCTCTCAGTAATTTCATTTTCATGTTGTCATATCCAAACTTCATGCGAGCGGGAATCATTTTGTCTTGCAGAAGGACTCTGGATTTGAGATCCTAGTCCAAAGGATATAAATGTGTTCAATCTTGATCTCTTCATCAAAGTCTCAGTCTAGAAACATCTTGAAGGAATAGAGGAGATGTTGGCAGCTCATCTTTTCTCGTTTCCAACCTGAGACGCATTCTTTTCTTCCGGAAATAAAACTGTCCATGCCTCTAATTTACTGTTAAAGCCTGGTTTGGTGGTTGCACTCATATTTTCTTGTGTATGAGATTTTTTGTGGCCTGATTTTGCAGAAATTAACTTAAATGCATCTGTGCAAATAAAACAAAAGAAAAAAAAATAACATCCAAATGTATATGATTTTAGAATGTGGAACATTTCCCTGTCATTATTTCCTGCCATAGAGATTAACAGAAACACACACACACACACACACACACACACACACACACACTGACAGTTTAAAACCCACAGATTTCTTACCCAGGATAAAACACCAAGTTAGAAGAAGAAAACCATCAAGCTTCAAAAATTTAGTCAGGCCTCAATCCTTGGCAGTCGTTTCTTTCCCTGGCGAGGACAAGTCTAATGACAAAAGTGCATTTGTTAACTCATTAACATTTTTTTCTTCACAGTTCTAAGGAAAGGCAATTGATTGCTGAAGGGAAAGGACAGCAACACAATAGAAGATGTCAAACAGCATGGGAAGCCCTGTCTCATGTCTCACATCAGTGCTATATACACTACTCTTCAGGAGTCTGAGGTCAGTATGACTTTTTATATTTTTTATTTATTTTTTCAGTAAACAATGGTGCATTAAATGTATCAAAAGCGACACTATATGTGTAAAGACCATTGTATATACAGCATGTGTGTATATATACATAATAAATATACACAAAACACAGAACAAAAGCTTATTTTGTATGTGATTAATTGTGATTAATTGTTTGACAGCACTAATACACATACACACAAACACACACACACACACACATATATATATATATATATATATATATATATATATATAAGAAATTAAATTAATCACATAAAAACAGTACAGCCTTGGTTAGCATAAGAGACTTCCTAAAACTTGGTATACTGCATATAATGCTGTGATATATTACTGCACAGAATAAATATTTCTTTTTCACACTGAGAAAGAATAACTAACTTATAAACCCCCGGGTGCCTCTGTTCCACTTCGATACAGATTGAGAAATATATTACCAGCTGACTGAGGCTGGCATGGACAGGGGTTATCATTAGACAATATGGTGTTACAAGAACAGAGAGAAGAGGCACACACACACACATTTCACTTTGCTGAAGGTTATTGGCTCACATCCCCAGTGCGAGCGTGTGTGTGTGAGAGAGAGAAATTGGAGGGATTCTGAAGATTGTTTAATATTGCATAACGTGATGGCCTCATTTCACACAGCTGTGCAACGTTTGCATCGCTGAGACATGCACTTTAATCTGTCTCGCCTGATCCATGGATATATGAGGTGTATATAATTGTGTTTCGAATGTGTTACTGATTTTTTTTATAATGCAAATAGGTTATACCTAAAAAAAACCAATAATGACTGTTTTCGAACAGGTTTCCCAAACAAGATTGACTGTTATTTATATAGAAATATTTTTTTGTGTTTCACAGAAAGCAAGTCATACAGGTATGGAATGAAATATATTGGATGAACTATCCCTTTAAGATCTTTCACTTCAGAAAGCCTTTTTTTTTCCATGTCAGAAGATTTTCAAACCCACTGACCTCTTCTGGAACTTCAGAAATATTCTGATGAAAAATGTTTGCTCATCACATGTGTATGAGACTATTGCATGTCTTAAAGTGTATTTCGTCTGCCTCTGGGAACAGCGCGGTTTCAACACTTGAACTTAGTAATCAAAATCAAATAAAGCAATAACTCCAGATGCGCCATTTGACCACAATTTTGTTTTCAAGTATTCATATCCGGATGTCTGCAAGCAGATGCGATTTGTCTTTTATTATATTCTCAGCACTCTGATGTGTGCCAAGTGTCCTCCCAATATGTTGAAGAAATGCAAATGAATCTAAACACGGAATGTTCTCCTGAACTTTTATGGACCTGCTCAGTGAAACTCTAAAATTGTGGCTGTGATCCTCCTTACATTTTAAAATGCTGTATTTTTAGACAGACGGGTCTCTCTGAGCATTTCTCCATGTAGAGCTCAAGCAATTTTCAACAACTTACATAGTTGCCATAATTTGATGGTTGAGGAATCAAAGTCTATACTAGAATAACATACCCACAGCTCTACAAAACACTATTATCTGTGGTTCGGTTTACACACAGGAGACCTAAAACTTCATATGGATTTAGTCAGCAGTTGTACACACACAAAAAAAGACTTTGATCCAGTTCAGAGGAACTTTATCCAAAACTAATAAACCATACAGTATATGCAATATTTTCTATTTACTAATATTATTGGAATATTTTTTGCATTAAATAATTTTAAAGCACAGTTTTAAAAGTCAGGTAACCTAAAATTATAATTCTTTAATGAAATATTTGTACAAGTAATATAAAGAAAGCATAATCATATTATTTTAATTATTCAGCTGTGATTAATAATGGATTCAGATATAAAGAGTAAACCTACTTTTTTCCCCTAAAAATGCATTACTATTCATTTTAGAGCTGTCGAATAATGTCCTCATTAATGGCATCCATATTTACATAAAACGATATTTACATGTGTGTACTTCGTATATTTATTGTTTATGCATATATATATATATATATATATATATACTGTATACACACACACACAATCTATTATTTGAAAAAATATGTACATGTATTTACAAGCATATATTTAATCATATAATTTATATTATAAATATATTTAATATATAAACATAACATTTGTTATGTAACATTTAAAATATATATATATATATACAGACAGTACACATACATATACTATGTACACAACCATTTATTTTGAATACAATTAATCAAGATTAATCGTTTGACAGCACTGATTAATTTGATTTATTATTAAAACTTTTTGAGACTGTTTGATAAGACATATCAGTTTTGAAAATAATGAAATGTGTTCAAATATGCCATTTAAACAAACAGAAACCTCTGACGCTTTCTGACGCAGCTTTGTTCGGCTTGACCAGACACAACTTTCTCTCAGTCCTCCGAGTTATCGATCATGTGTTTACAGTGACGGTAAGAGCTCAGATTCAATCAATATTTGTCTCCGTGAACCTTTGGTGTTCAGGTAGTGGTGACGTAAATGATTTCCAAACAGTCTGCTCTCTGGCAGATAAATGGTTCATAGGAACTTTTTCACCTCGCTGGATGCTGATGACACAATTCAGTTTGATAAAGATTTTTGTCAAAAGAGCTACACGAGGACAGGTCCTCTAGTGTGTTATTTGCTCTTTGATTAGAAGCTGCTGATTTTTTGAAAAAAAAATATTGTTTTAAGAATTGTTAACGCTGAATAATGACCTGTTTTCAAGCAGGTTTCCTGAACACTAACCACACTGACCAAAAAAACTATTTTCCCCTTGTACACAACATTTAATATATTTAATTAATATTATATATTTTGTTTTATATTCAAAATATTTTACAATACTACAAAAGCAAATATTGCATTAAATTATTTTAGTTCACCTAAAAAAGTTGATGGCATAATATACCAATAATTTTCTTCCATACTATGGAGATCGATCTTCAACTTTTTGGTCACCAACATTCTTTTGTACTCAACAGAAGAAAGAAATTCATATGAATCTGAAAGAAATTCAGAACAGAATTCCATCATTAGTTGTTTATTCAGGAAAAACTACTTTACTCTTTTTTTTTTGGTCACAGTAAAATGGTCATATACTAAATGCATACATGCATATGGCAGTGTATAGTATTCCATGAACATGACCAAACTTCACAGCTGCTGTTATTTATGACGTCAGTATTTGAGGGTCACTAAATGCACCTCTAACTGATGTAAGGTGAACCTGGCCTGTCAAGAAAAGCCATGTTGATTGGATTGAGGTGGAACGGCTATCCATCTCAGCTCAGAAATTGAGAATTTGCTGGCTAAATGAGACTGTACCTTTCGAAGGTTTATCTGTACAACTGCACCACATTTTAGTTTTAAAGGAAAAATAAAGTTAAAGGTATTAAACTTCCGTGCGAAACACATCCGAGACTTGCTTGCACAACCCTACTGAAATAAAGGTTCTTTATTGGTGTGAATGGTTCAACAAACAACTAGTAAAAAGTAAAGCTTTCTTCAGATTATTCAGTTGTTCATAACATTAAGAAAAAAAATGCAAGAACTGATTCCTAAAACGCTCTTCGAGGAATGCAGAATGTTTCTTTATGATCAGGGTTTTTGGAACCTAAATGAAACATCAAACTACACACGTACGAAGAAAGGTGTGTTTTTACTTATCAAAATTACAATTTTCACTGTGAATGAGAAAATTAATGAAACCAATGCTTCAGAAAACATCCAGAAATGAAGTTTCATAACTAAATTTCTGTAATGTTTTCTTACAAAAATCTAGATCTAAACCAAATAAAAATCTGGATGTGCACACGTATTTCAAACACTACGGTAATGAAAAGTTATTTTCTCCCAGCTTATGATCTGCCCTGCCAACACTCACTTGGCCAAAAAGCACAAAAAGCATAAATCTATCTCATTAATCTTCACTCAAAGATGGAACACTCTAATCTAAGCATGTATACAATAGCTCTGCTTGCCCATGGGTAGAAACAAGCCAAAATCAACACAGCACTTAGTAGTAAAGCGTATTCCCTTAAGACAAACTGCTGATCGTATAATCAGGTCTTGAACCACCAACACAGAGACACAATTTAGAAAGAAACGGCGCAATTGTGCCAACGAGCCTGCGGAGAATTACTCAGTGTTGTGTAACATTATACAATGGGCTCTCTTCTACTACAAACTTTAAATAAAGCTCTTTCTAAGTGCAGTGGAACAAGGCTCTTACGTCCAATAAGAGCTTTTCTCATTTGCTTCACTTCAGAGTTTGTGGTTGCCAATTTTTTTTGCTGATCTCATAAAAGCCACAGCTGTATGTCACCATCACGGATCTCTCAGCTGAAGCCGCTTGTGACGCATTCATACTCCTTGAATAGCATGAATGCTGAGTCATATATGCAGGCCTAATCGAGGCGATTGCTGAATTTATTCCACGCTGTGAGCTAGTGATCTGTGATCAATGGTCCAAAGAACAGATGGACAACATCTTGAAGAGTTTTACAGGCCCATTGAACAGAGCACAGATGGCAGTAGGGTCAGTGGATATTCAGAGCTTAGCCAGACCTCTGTGAATGCACATGGGCTTGATTCAACATTGCAAAATAATGTCATGAAATTCGCCTGTGTTGAAAAGAAAAAGCCGTACAAACTCATTTTTGAATTATACTAAATGAGTTACAACCTCATGCATTTTCATACAGTATTATTAAGTCTTATATGTCTTTAAAACACTTTTAAACTGCTCTCTGCACTTTGTTATTCTTCCACTATGATGGTAAATGAATTGAAAGTCATGCACGTTCACAGAAAACAGCCTATTTCCATATTGCGAAATAAGGTGGATATGCCGGTTTCATTCCAGTGAGTTTAGGTTTATTTAGAGGTTAGCAGGCTTTTAATGAGCACTTTCAAGACAAATATATTTACTGGATTAAATTTGCAGTTCATGCTATCATTCTGTATTAAATGGGCTATGCAAAAAATGCAAATGTCTTGTGGTTTTAAGTTTATTGAACACCACTGTATATCCGCATTTTTTTTAGAGTTGAGTCTGTGGAAACTCGGGGGCTAATTAGATGAAAATGGAGGGACGCTTTAGCTGCAGAGTCAGTTCCAACAGCAGTTCAGTGCTGTCTGAAGCAGCGTTAGCCTCTCTGCCGCCCCCATCAGGTTTGGAGAGTCCTCACATTTTTGAGATTTTACTGCAGGTTTTGACTTGTGCGATAACGGACTGGTTCACCATCTCTGAAATAAACTGTTAAAAGTTTAAAGCAAGTTAGCTTGAAATTTATGTTTTGTAAGGCTATTTTACTGCAAAATGTCTACCCTCATGTAACTTTATTTAGCTTTAAAGATGTTAGTTTACATTTCGCTGGTCCTTTTGTAATGTGCCAGTTGTTTTAAACTTTATACTGACACCTGTCAGTGTGGATGGATGTAATGTATGTACTAACTGTTACCAATACAGGTTAATATCTTTTGATTTGTTGTTGTCTCATATACACATTTTTCTCATATACAACAATTTTCACGTTGATGGGTTGTGATGTGGCTTGTGCATTGGCTAAAATATGAAACATATTATTGCTTTGACATAACCTTGCAGGTTATAATATGACCTCAACATAGCATTGTTCGTTAAAAAGGCCAAAGCTATTTCTAGGCCACTAATATGAATAATTCTATAAGTGAAATAATACTAATCATATTTGTCAAATACATTTAAATTCTTTTCATTAAACTTTTTTTTTTTTAAATGAGCATTTCTGAAAGGGATAACAAGAATAAAGACAACCCCCTTCTTAACACTAAATGCCATTTATATGTCTATTATATTACACATTTTCCCTTTATTTTTTATTTCTTTATAATAACTTCTCATATTGTGTTATATTACTTTCATTGTTCAATTTGCAAAGATTAGACTCCTGGTACACCTGATATGTGGGGGCACGCTTCACTTATACAATTTTGTAAATGACTATTTTATGCTTGTTACTGCATTTTTTAATGAGTCTCTGTTTAAACTATCTGTCTTATCCTGAAGTATTGCCGACATGCTTTTGTGCTGCTTCAAAAGAAATGAATTCCGGATATCAGTCTTTGTGCCCAAAATAGAATATGAGCCAGAGAAAACACTGAATAGATAATGGTAGACTTTGATTGCATCCTGTTTAATTCACTCTGTCAGAACCCATCAGAAATAGCTTCTCATCAGCTTCTAACAAACTGATTTCAAAGAATGATGAAGTAGGCCACAGGCTTCTGTTTGTGTGTGTGTTTGTGTCTTGCTGGCACACTGGGTCAGAACTGGAACAATGAGTGCTTTTCTTTTGTTAGGGGTATCTGGGCTCCATCAGACTAATAAGTTATCATGATAAATATTTGTTAGAAAATAGTGTCTGCTATTGGCTACATTACTGGTCAAACATTTGGAATAATATATATATATATATATATATATATATTTTTTTTTTTTTATGAAAATGTTGCTTGTGTTCACCCCCCCCGGTGCATATATTTGATCAAAAATACATAAAAAAAAATTTATTTTGCAAAACCTTCCAAATAGATACTTTCTTTGGAAACTATAATTCATAAAACATACAGAAAAATGTACCAGAAAAATATTAAGCAAATTATCGGAAACACTGACCAATCTTGTAACTAAGAACTGATAGTAATTTATAATAAATAAGCACTAAATCAATTAGAATGGTATTGGAATAAACTCTGAAGAATGTGACACTCTAAAACAGATTCAGCTTTGCATCACAGAAATGATATTAAATATTAAACTAGAAAACAGTAATTTACCATTCTAATAATATTTCCCAGTAAATCCTGTCTTGTTGAGAACAATTAATAAAGTATTCTGAAGTTTTAAACAGATATAAATGTATATACAGTATATAGCTTTGAAAGCACATATGGCTCATAACACTTGTGTTTTTGTGCATAGTTTTGCTAATGATCATAATCTCTCTAATCATATTTGTGGAGTTTGATTGATGTTGATGTGAATGCAGTCCTAAAAACATTTCTTGGACAAGTTAATGATTAAAATTGCAGTATACATATGTGCGTCTGTCTTCATGTGTTTTTAAGAGTAAGAGAGAACACTGGTACATTTTGTGCCCTCCACAGCACCGTCACTGCCAAACACATCAAATTATATCGGTGTAGTTGTGTCTTTGGCTACAAACGGGCACCAGAAGGCCTTTTGTGGTTCCTTCCTACTCCGTGTTTCATATTTATCCGCTCCATTGCTTTTAAAAATAAAACAAGAAATTATACAGATTAAATATTGGAATTAGTGACCTTTGAAATGTATCTAAATGTTCCATTTTTAATGTAGCACACAGTATCCGCAGTAAATACAAAGTATATGCTGAATGGGACATTTTGTGCATTTCTTGGGAATACAAAGGCACAAAGTAATGGTGTTTCTTTCTCTTCTCGATATGTTTTAACTCTCTTTAACATGCTGTTATGAACGTGATGTCATCGCACTGGTCCAATCAAGAGCCAAGGAGCCGTCTCTCATGATCAAATTATATTATTCTTATCGCAGAGGGGGTCGTAGGGAGAGAGAGAGAGAGAGAAAACACGGTGGGTGGGGGTGGGGGTTAGTCATATTTCCTACAATATAGCACAGCTCACTTCGAAAGACTGTCTCTCCTTTAGGATTGGGAGGGGGTGTTGCTGGGGCCCTTCATTGCTTGGAGGGGTGTTGTGAGGCCCCTGTATCCCCATGCCCAAACACGCTCCACAAGCCTTTCACTCGGCACATTTTAAAACAAGCACGTTCTGGCTCAGTTAGGGACCGTGCAAATGCTTGCTCTCAAACACAGGACTGGCAAAGCATGCTCTGAAAAACTGCGCCTTGAAAACTACCCTAAGCCTTAGTCTGGCCCCAGTGAGATGAAAGAAATGAAAGGAAGATGATTACAGCCTTTTTTCTTTCAAATTGCTATGCTGAAAAAAACAAAACAAAAAAAAACAAATCGAGTCTTGCATGAAAGGATAAAAACAAGTCTTAATATCAAATGCATTTGTGCCTCTCAAGTAAATTTCTCTTGTTAAGGATGTTTTAGGGATTTTCTAAAATGGAAAACATATGACAAATGTACTAAGTCACATATTTTGTGTCAGCTCTAAGATTTACAAAAAAAATCTGCAAAAATGTATCTTCAGCAGGCACACACAAATACGTTGTGCATTTGTAAAATCTTAAATCTTTTTTCCTTATTAATTAATTAGCTGACTCATCCTGCACTGCACATCCAATTAAATTCTCTGTAGATGATAATGTCTCTCCTCTGAATACAACATACAATATAAAATCACACACAACTGCGGCTTAACTAAAAGCTCTTTGATTTGTCATGCCCCAGCTTTCAAATAGTAAAGTCCATAAAGTTCATAAATATAATAAGGGGAATTTAATTCACACAACGAAGGACTCTATAAATCCTTCATTGTGGACTCGTCACTTTAGTATGCCTCAATCCGTGAACACTGGGGCTTTCGGCGCTTTGCCAAACCTCCTGACAACAGGATCCTTTTCTGCCATTTAACTGATACCCACAAGCAGCTTTTTCTGTATGTCCTTGATTCTTTCTCTCTGTGTCTCTCTAATTTTTCCCTGTCTGTCCCCCCCTCCCCTCTCTCTTTCTCTCTCTCTCTCTCACAACAGACACAGTGCTTGTACTGTGAGGCCTGTTGTCTGACTAGAAGCTGTGCTAGTATCTGTAAACATGCTGTATGGTCTGGCCTCATCTTGTCCTCAGAAGACTTTGAGGTGTCTTGCATAAATTAACATAAGCACAGTTAAGTGTTTCAATTTTCCCTAATTGCATTATTATCATGGGATCCTCATAGACTCGCCTGCTACATCTGATAGCAGCAGCTTGGTGTTTAGCATTGCCTAAAAGTTGTTCAGGTGTGGTGAAAATCACACAAGAGGCACCGCAAGGAATTAAATCAAATTCAGACTGCAAATAAGCTTGCTCCGTAAATAAACGTAGATGTGTCTCCACAAACCCCTAAAAAAGACCTGCTCTCCTGTAGAGTAAACACAGTGTATTTCTATCTTCATGAATGATCCCTGTTATGGATGACCTACATTTTTAGAGGTGTTTGCTGAGGCAAGCGATACTATGACTGTTGCTTATGCTGTGGTTTACTGATCTGAACAAACTCCTAACCATTAGTAATAAATTTAGGTCTTGCACCCGCGGTGTTTGTGCAACATACATGAATGATACCTCAAAACGTACAGTGTATGGCTTTTTAAGAAGAGGTGTGCGAGTACTTCTCTTAGGGATTAGATATGGGGATTCAGGCTATGTAAAGTAACCAGTACAATGGAATTAGTGTATAGAAATCACTCGAAACTCCCAAACTACAAAGCAATCTAGCAACCACCCAGAATACCCTAGCAAAAAAATGGTAATCTTTGCTAGGATCTGAGATAAACTGTTGTTGCTTTTAGTATGGCTATAAGGTCACGTATTATGATATTTAAACTCATACTGAACATGTTAAACTTTAATAAAGCACACAATCACTTGAGATTATCCACTTTCAAATAGTTTGTATGGTGGTGTTCCAGCTGCAATGTCGCGGAAATAGAAATGATTAAATTTCTAATTAAAAATTTAGGCTAGTTAGGACAGAACCTCTGAAATTATTCAATTAGGCTAGTTAGGACAGAACCTCTGATTAACATGGGAAAAAAAAAACTTTTATTGCGACCCTAGCAATCACATAGCAACCATTCAGAACAGCCCATCAACGTCATAGAAATGCCAGAAAAAAGCAACAACATAGCAGCGTCTCAGAATACCATAGTATTGACCAAGAGATGCCATACCATCCTAAAAATATATCTAGAAAATGATAAAACTTCTCAGAAAACCTTAGCAACTAATAAGCTTTCAAAATACATAGAAATGCCTTGAAAAACAACCTACGCTGATCAACAACCCCAGAACAGCCTAGCAATGGCATAGACATGCCCTATAAAACACCAGATAAAAACACCCTTGCAACTGTATAGCAACACGCTAAGAACCTTTTAGAACACCCTGGCAAGTATTAGAAAATTCTGCCTACTAAATATAATACAATCATAAACACTCTCAGAGTACCTCAGCAACTGCATAGTAACCTTTCACAACACCTAGCAATACCCTAGCAACACAAAACACCCAGAAGACCTAGTTACCATAGCAACACACTAAAAACCTTTCAGAATGCCATGGTTACTGCATAGCAACACCCTGGCAACCATCAGGAACACTTTAAAATTGCGGTTTTGGGTGGGGAACTGCATAAACAAAGAAACAAAGAAACAAACAAATAAATAAATACACAATACATAAATAAAAAATATCTATTGTAACTTAATCTTTCATTTTGTCAAGGCTGCAGAATGTGTTTCCAAACTGTTTTTCATTTCATTCAGTAACTCATTAAATTTTGATTAGGGAAAAGACTGTGAAGTGTGAAATGGAAATATGGAGTGTAAGAAACAGGGGGGAAGAGAGAAAGTTTGTCAGCTACAGCAGTGAACAGAGAGAAAAAACCAACAACGTAGAAACCCAAGATCCCTAGAGAACTAGTCCGAAAAAACAGAGCAAGAGAATAAAAGCACTAAAAACCCAGGCCGAGGGATTCTACTGTCACTGTGACGACAGTAACTATAAACAAGAACGAAACCGAGGGGTCGGAGAAGCTCCGCCCCTCCCTCACTTCACTTCAAAGATAGGTAACAATGATCCTGCTTACATAACAGTTGGAAGAAGAATGAGAGAGAGAGAGCAAGAGCGAGAGAGAGAGGCCCGTTCTGTGTGAGTGAGGGTGGATGGGGGCCCGTTTTGAATAGGCCAAAAGAATGCCCATAAAGCCCTGCTTTTCACAGTAATTTATGAGCTCGGGGACATGAGGCCTGTGTTATGTTATTTACATTCACTTTTCATTTATTTTTGCTAAACAGCTCACATCACGAGCCAAAGATGAAGCTATATAAAAACGCACGCTGTATGTTGGGCCGGTAAAATTGTGCTCTCTGCCCTCTCTGAGAACTTTTATGAATGTATGGACCCCACTGTGTTCAGTTTGTACAGAGGAACATTTAGCATGATGGCTGCTTTTCGATCACACACACACACACACACACACACACACACACATATGCTCAACGGGGAGCGCTTAAATGAATGCAAAGCCAGCTTTATAGCTTTTTGAGGCATATTTGTTGCAAATATAAAGCAGATTGTGGATCTTTGTATATTGTAATGTATTGCCAAAGAAAAAAAGCACACATTTTTTAATTAATCATCAATTTATTAATGCATATCAAGCTAAAATTCAATAGCCTTGGCTGGAATTGGTATGAAATAAGTTTTTTACTTGTTTTCACCTCATGAATGCAAGAGCCTCATGCTGTGCTTTTCTGAAGGTGAGGCTCATGTTTGCCTTTAACAGGTTTGTTTATTCAGTGGAAAATAAAAGTGGAAACAGTGAGCTCTTTCACCGCGTCTTTACCCTGTGCATGTGTGTTTATGTGCATCTGTGTACGTGCGTGTCCGTGTCGGACAGAGACCCATCTGGTTCCGAACACCCCCCGAGTTCTAATAAACAGAACTGTACACATTTTTGCATTTATTTTTATTATCTGTTGTATGAGCTGCATTTTCAAATTATTGTCATAGAACTCCCCAACTAACAGGAGAGTGTTCAGATGTTCTTGTAGTAAGGTTAATGGAACGTTTGTTCAAAGTTCTCTACAATGTTTTCAAAACAATGGTACAAAAATTATTCCTCGTTCATGGAACTTATTTCTGAAATGTTTTAATGGAAGACTTTTTGAATGTTGATAATTGTTTCAAAATGTTAAAAAACCAACCTGTCCTCCAACCAATACGCTGTATAGGTCGTTTGTTCAATAGTGAAATATTAACCATCCAGAGCGTGTACTACAGTTGCGCCCCTATCGGCAACAGGACATTTGGATATTAATGTACTATTTTATTTGCATCATGATTCAGGGTTGATGTATGCAGAGCAATGCGTTATAAGATGAGACATGATCACGCGGACATGGGTTTGAACCCAGAGAGCGCATGTGCTCATAAAATCCTATTATTCGTGATTTTGCATGATTTTTGTAATGGGTATAGGTTTAGGGGTGTGGTTAGGTGTGGCCAATCGCGTGAGATCAGCCTTAAAAGTCGACACACTACATTTAAACGACACTGTCTTAATTTTTTTGGCAATAGAGGCTGCTTACCTTCAAAACGTAAATATAGGTCATAATAAGGTACTTGCACAAACAACCTATAGGGTCTTTTTTTTTTTGAAGGACAGCCTCCAAAAGGCATTTAAAAGTAACATTCCTATAATGTTTAAAAATTGTATATTTATTTAATGATCACATAATCAAGAAATAAACTTGAAAGTCAATTTTCAAACAATGTCCTTTTTCCAAAAAATTCAAATGAGATTTGCTGTATAAACGCCTCAGTTTAATCTGCAACAAGAAGCACCAGAGAGTGTGCTCATCTCTTCTTCTTTACTACTAGTTTTAATAAATAATCGCTTAATCAGTGTTTCAACAGCTAATAAACAAAATTACACTTAATTTACCTTTAGGCAAGTCATCAGTGTCTGCAGCTTCCTAGTTTGCAAAAGAAATGTAGCATTGATCTACTCATAATGATCTACTCATTACGATGTCTTTATTATTTAATGTATGTTTAAATAAACATGTTATGACAGACACTAAAAATTATTATATTTCTATTACAAATAGAAATGTTATAATTTATGTGCTATAAACATTTTTACATTAAGTGTTGATTATTGCGTTTAAAAATAAATAGTAATTCATTTGTAGTTTAGCTCTGTTGTGGTTATTTTGGATAATTTTTCATGCGTCAGGCCATGAAGTTTGAGTTTTGTTTTGAGTTTACTATTTGACAAATGTTTTACAAGCATTCACAATTATGTGAATGCAGAATTTATTACCCATAGCAAATTCACATAGATTCATCGTTCCTAAAAATACAATTGAATAATCTAGTTTGATTGTATTCAAACAGGTTTCCTGTGTGACATTGGTTGGCTGTTGTTGATGTGTCTGCCTGGTTAGGATGCTGTAAGTTACACAAAAATATTTCCAAAGTATACATTGTCTGTAGAAATAACACTGCAATAGCATTTGAACAAAGAATAATAAATAAATAAAAATCTGTTTAATTTCTAGGATTTGCTGTTTGAATTTGTATCCATGTGGTTAAACACAGTGTGGCCTTTCCTCACAATATTTCCAGTTTTGTTGATTTTGACTAAAGGTGCTTGCTCAGCGTTTGCATTTGGAACAGACCTTGAGGTTATCTGAAATTAGGTAAACACAAAAAAGGCCAAAAAACACAGCCACAGGAGTTTATGTAACGTTAGGCAAGTTTTACACTAACTCAGATATGGCAAACATTCATAAGCAACCATAAGATTTTACATGCACTTCCTCCGTTGCGGGACGCAACGTGCTCAGGGGTACACAGGTGTGCTTACTGCTTATAGCAGAGGTATGTGGAATACTTACACGCTGCTCAGGGTTGTTTACGCACAAGCACGAGAGGGTCAGAGGGACTGGAAATATCTGAGGTACTTCTGTGACTTGGCCATTTGTATCTCAGTGATGATGGGGTTTAATTTTACACAAGTAAAGAAAGAGCATTGAATCATGAAAGAGTTTTGTAAGATTGAGGGTGACACATTACTGTCCTGTGAATGCTATAGAGCAGTTTGTGTGTGCAGCTCTTTAACACCTTAGGCAGGTCTTTGTAAAGCGTCGGCCGCACCCATCATCAGCAGCTTATAGAGGAAATGCAGGTCTGGAGGTCTGGGACAGGGCAGACAGTGCAAAATTTCCATAAGGGACTTCTGTCTTGACGTCAACACCAGGTACATTACATTATACCTCATTTTAAAAATACTTTGAGTTGCCGTAAATGTTTGGGTGTTTGAATCACAGAACAAGGCCGCTCCCTTTGAGTCATTTAAAACGACTGAAACCTCAGACTTATTAGCCTCTTATGACCAATGTTTATTTGGATTTTAATGAAAATGTTGCCTGCTGGTACAAAATATTAAAACTGGGACCTTTAATTTTTAAATAAAATAACTACCAGACAATATAAATATTACTGTAAGTCATTTATAGTGCCTTAAAAAGAGTTTCACCCATTTTGTATTATTTTTTATTTACATTTTGTTTATAATTTTATATTATTTTATACAGTTTTTATTTTATACATTATTTAGAATATTTTAAATATTTGTTCTAATTCTCTAAATTATTTACTATTCATAACTTAAATGTGGTCTTCAAACAGTAACCAATTCTTCCCAGTCTGAATTACTTGAGTAAGCTCATTGGTAGCCCAAATTTCAGGCTAGATTCAGTTAAATGTTCAGGCAATTCCAGAATACTAAGAATTCTTGGACATGATTTTGTTTGAAAAGATTGCGCCAAACTTTAAGCTTTTCTCTTGAGACAAAGAGCTAAAATGTCATATGTCTTCTGGTAAACTGAGTGACTTCATGTTGGCCTTCCTTATAGCCACTCACACATTAAGGCCAAACCTGTGACATGCTGAGAGATTGTCCAGTCATCCACAGTTTCTTCCATTTCATCCAAAGAGTTCTGGCTGCTTGGACACTTCTCTGACAATTGCCCCTTCTTGTTCAGTTGTGAAGTTTCAGTGTGGGTTGTGGCATGTATTTTCCATTTGGTTTTAATGGAACAAGCCACAGCCCCTAGGAAGAAGTCAAGTTTCACCAATCATTTTATAACCTTTTCAAGACTTTTTTTCTTTTTTTTTTTTACTCCAAACAGCTTCATCTGAAGATACCACAGCAGTTCTTTGGTCTTGAAAACAGCAGAACTAATCTGGTCTGATGCATTAGTTGTAGAACACAGCAGAGCACTTTTTTGTGACATATTGTACCTTCTACAAACTACACTGTGATCGCACTATAGACTTCAGCATCACCATCATTAGGATTCTGACAACTCTTTCAGTCTTTGTTTAATCATTTTCACTTATAGATTTAACCAAAAATGTAATTCAAATAACAAAACAGCATTTATTACAGGACGATGGAACCAGACATGATAAAATGTTTCATAAAATGCAGTACTCTATATCCAATTTAAAAGTTATGTCTGCAAAACAATTATTATTTTCAAACAGGTTTCCCAATCAATGGTCAGTCAAAAAGAAACTTAGCAAGTATATGTAAATTTATTCTACTAACCCTAAACCTACACTAACAGTGTGAGAGCTATGCAGTTGCAAATAAATGAGAATTAGTTAACATGTAGTTACAAAGTTACTTATAGTTATATAAGTATATATATAATATATATATATATATATATATATATATATATATATATATCACATATAGAAGAATGTCTAAAGTGGA
>JAUMHI010000069.1:17751902-17769833 GCA_032359435.1 Enteromius unitaeniatus
CTTCTTCATAAAAGCACAGAGAGATGGTGACCGGCGGTGCTACTGATGAGGCGGCTCTGAATCTGCTCGTAGAAAAGAAAGGAGGAAAGAGCCACGTGTGGAAGTATTTTGTTTTGGAGGCTGATGATAACCTTATAAAACACCTCAAACATTGCAATTAGCTTAGTTAATCGTTACTGTGCGTTCACACCGCCGCCGACGAAAGCGTCAAAATTCGCCCTAGCAACGACAACGTACAGAGATTTTTGGACGCTCTTGATGCTCTGACGTAGATTGAATGCTTGTCTTGTATTTAAAGGGGCTGCTAATAAAACAAGCTTGAGCGGACTGACCACACGGAGGGTATAAGTTAACTTCCTGAAATATATTGATTGTGAAAGTAAGAAATTGTTCGATGGAAAGAACTTTTTTGTAGTACATGTTTTCTTTCAATTAAAAGACATTTTCTGCAGCTCTCTACAACACATATTTTCCATTTAATCCAATATGTTTTGATCCAGTAAATTTTGGTACCGTGATAACACTACCCCCAATAAAAGAGTGCTTCTGCAGGTGGTAACCACAGACCACTTCTCAGTTCCTGTGCTTTCTGGCTGATGTTTTGGTCAGTTTTGAATGCTGGTGGTGCTCTAGAGGTAGCATGAGATGGAGTCTACAACCCACACAAGTGGCTCAGGTAGTGCAGCTCCTCCACGATGGCACATCAATGCGAGCTGTGGCAAGAAGGTTTACTGTGTCTGTCAGTGTAGTGTCCAGAGCATGGCGGCGCTACCAGGAGACAGGCCAGTACTTCAGGAGACATGCAACAACCCAGCAGCAGGACCGGTACCTCCACCTTTGTGCAAGGAGGAACAGGAGGAGCACTGTTGGAGCCCTGCAAAATGACCTCCAGCAGGCCACAAATGTGCATGTGTGTGCTCAAACGGTCAGAAACAGACTCCTCGAGAGTGGTAATAGGGCCCGATGCGAATTGTGCAAATAAATTGCGCTATTCACGCGTAATTGGACGTTTGAACATACATATTGAGTTTACTCGCTTCATTCGCTTGTGAAAATTCGCGTCATGGGAGGGACTTTGGCCAGGCACTCCCAGTCTCTGTGGTGGTTAGACATGAGGTAAAATTTGTTTTGGGTATATCTAATGGGCAAACTTTGGTTTAATGAATCTAGTATTTATTTCCTTTTCATTCCTGTTTCTATTAAAGTACAAAGATGTGTCATACAGCTCCTTCACATACAGCAATTATAATTTTGCCTCCGCTTGCTATTAATCACGTCACTACTAGATCAAGCTCCTGATTGGTTAACGCGGCGCGAATTTTCACCAAAGTTCCGATTTTTCAACTCACGCTCCACCTCATCAGGAGCATGTCCAGGTGATAGGGAGGTCATACAAGCACGTGAGCCTTATTTTGACTTGTTTTAAGGACATTACATCAAAGATGGATCAGCCTGTAGTGTGTTTTTCCACTTCAATTTTGAGTGTGACTCCAAATCCAGTGTTAATAAATTTGATTTCCATTGATAATTTTTGAGTGAATTTGTTGTCAGCACATTCAACTATGTAAAGAACAAAGTATTTAATAAGAATTTCATTCTATTCAGGTCTAGGATGTGTTATTTTAGTGTTCCCTTTATTTATTTTTTTGAGCAGTAAATATATTTCTTTATTTGATTACTTTCTATTTGGATTCGACAGATATTTAATATTTGGGGCAATATATAGATATATACTGTACAAATACGTACCTACATGTGCTGCCGCTCAAACGTTTGGGATCAGTACGATTTTTATAGTTGTTTTTTTCTTCTGCTCGTCAAGGCTGTATTTATTTGATCAAAAATACTGAAAAAAACAGTAATATTGTGAAATCCTATTGCAAATTCTGGTGTTAGTTTCCCATTTTAATATACTTAAAAATAGAATTTACGCAGTGCTGAGTTTTCTGCATAAATGCTGCTCTTAATCCGAGAATCCTAAATAAAAATAGTCCACCATAGTTAGTTAGTAAATTAGTATATTAGAATGATTTCTGAAGGATCATGTGACACTGAAGACTGAAGTAATGATGCTGGAAATTCAGCAGCGCATCACAGGAATAAATTATGTTCTAAAATGATTTTTTATCAAATAGATACAGCCTTGATGAGCAGAAGAAACATTAAAAATCTTAATGGTCCCGAACTTTTGAGCAGCAGTCTAGATATATACACATTTATTATTATATTGGCAGATATTTGTCATTCTAGCAAACACATAGTGATGCACCAGAAGCCAATCTGCATAGCAATGTCCTGCTGTGTAAACATCTGTCTCATGTGACTGGTGTGTTTCCTCAGGTGCAGGTGTGTGTGACGGACATCATCATGCTCAAAGGCTCTCGGTGATCGGCTCCTTCCCATGATTCCTCAGCAGGCCGCCCCATGCCAGCCCGTAACCATGACGACTACTCGCCCCCGTGAGCCCCTCCGTGGCCCGGTGGCCGTTTGACTGGATGAGGAACCCGGCCTCCAGTGATGTGATGCACAGGTTTGAGGTTCTTGGGATTGTGGGGGAAGGTGAGTAGCGTATCAGACCGAGAAACTAGGCTAAAACAAAGAAGTGATGTGGAAAATACAGGTTAAAGGAACACTTCATGCACTTAATGCCCTGTTTTGTCCTGTATTTTTCTGTCGTTTATCATAAATGCTTTTCATGGCCTTGTTTCTTGAAGCACCTATTGGGGTCACGTAATGAAAAATGTCTTCGGAAATAGAAGTTTGATGTATCACAAGAACTTACCGCAACCTTCAGAACAAAAAGCAATTTTACTGAGAGTAGGTTGCAAAAAGAGTTAATTTTCTGCCTCTTTTTTAATGCAGTCTTTATGGGAGGTTTATCTCATTTGTAATTGAATTTACACTTGTTTTATCTGAATCTGTGAGTCAGTATTGTCTGAGGAGCCTGATTTGGGTCATAATAAAACTCAAATTGCACCGCAATGTCAGTGTGTTTAAGTGGAAATATGTGTACAGAGAGGAATATACAGTTCTATGTGTTGATATTTATTTGACATTACATACCTCAGTGAGTAGTTCTTACTGAAAAGCACTTAAAAGACTCCTTTCATACATTTAATTGGGCATTTTATTTTATTGTTCTGGTATATTGTACTGTTCAGAAGTTTTGGGTCAGTAAGTTTTTGTATTTTTATTGTATTTTAAGCAAGGATAGATGAAATTGATTAAAAGTGACATTTATGTCACAACAGATTGAAATGAACACTCTTCTTTTGAACTTACAACTGTTTTCAGCATTGATGATCATTTCTAAGTCAGCAAATCGGCATATTAGTAACATTGAAGACTGGAGAAATGATGCTGAAAATTCAGCTTCGATCACAGAAATACATTTTATTTGAACAAATATTCACATAGAAATCAGCTTTTTAATTAAATAAATGCAACTTTGGTGAGCAGAAGAATCCAAAAACAACAATAACTAAAACTTACTGACCCCAAACTTGTGAACTCTTTTGTGGTAACACTTTAGAATAGGTAACACTTTAATTAACTTTATTAACTACAATTTTTTCTTCAATAATTTCTTAATTTGCTGCTTATTAATAGTTAGTGCAGTAGTTGTTAACTTTAGGTATTAGGTAGGATTTGGGATGTAGAATAAGACATTAATATGTGCTTAATTAGCACTATAAGGACTAATATTCTAGTAATGCTAATAAGCAACTAGGTTTAATCATAAAATAAAGTGTTACCATCTTTGTCTCTGGTTTGCAATATTCAGTCAAGGTCTTTATATTTAACATGAATGTTGAATTTATAAAGATCTTGTGCATGACTTATGAATGTGATGGATGTTCTGGCGATTCTGTGTATTGTAGGGATGTGTGTGTTGAGGTGTGTGAAGTCGACCTGCAGCTCCCCTCTCTCTCTCTCTCTCTCTGTACATTTTGTATGAGGGTGTGGTAAAAGTCTCGGGGGATAAGGTTATTTTTACTCTTTCATCTATCTCTCACACTCTGATGCCCCACTAACACCACGGGAAGTGTGTGTGTGTGTGTGTTGAGGAGGGCTGGTGGTGTGATCATTGGGTAAGATGTTTTCTTTCTCACAATGAGTCTTAAGGGTGAATATCATGAAAACTATAAAGTTGAGGTCACATTGAACCCCAAAATCTGAACTGACTTTTTGCCTAAGGAAAAAGAAAGCCATTTGCAGCATTTTCTTGCCCTGTGACATTGTTTTTCGTGACAGTGATGCACATTATGAAGCTAATGGGGTTGGTGGGACCCATTTTTAGCATATATATCCTCTATTCTTATTAAAGAAGAGTTGTTTAATGAGGTTTAAATGTGTGGAATATTGGAGTGCAAATATGGAAGGCATATGTTAGGCATATTTGTCGTACAATTATGTTATTCTCCATTTCATTTCTTTATCAAATTGATTGATTGGAGTGATAAGCGTCCTTTTTGTTCTCTTTTTCGATTTGCAAGATGCTGCAAAAGATGCGAGATGTGGGCACAGCATTCAAAGATATCCGTCTAGCCTAGCATGGATTTACATAGAAAACAATAGAAATGCAGTGCTGTTGCATGCAAAAATACAGCAAACTCTACCAATTTTATTCACTGCAATGCAATACTATTGATATATTGATTAAATTAAATAAAATTTAAAGTAAAATTGTAAATGGGTAGTTGTTATTCATTACTTTTTGGAAGTTTATTTGTCCTGAAATGTGGCTTTCTGAAAATCCTTAAACAACATTTGTCTAATAGCTATTAGTAATAACCTATAATTATGTTCTTTATGAGAGGTTTGTTCATATTTCATTCAGATGGATTTATACAAATTTTTACTCCCTAATTTTTTATGTGTGTTATCATTCCTAATTTCATTGGCATTTTAGTAAACACAGAATTTTCTTTCAGACTAGTGGAAAGAAAACAACCAAAATATGCTTTTTAGTGTTTTTATTGCATGTCATATATTTGCATCTGTAGATGTCAATTACAGTACATATATTTAACACGTTTTGTCTCCTCTTCAGCAGCATTTACAAACACCAAACTTTGCAGTTTTATTCCTCTCTATACTCTAAAGGTTTTTACTGTGGGGTTTGTTCATATATCATTCACACAGATTTATGTAACATTTTATTCATAACAACATAGTGAAAATGTATTTTTTACTGGCTGTTAACAGTATTTTTACATTTATGGAGTCATAAAAAGAGATATCCAAAATCCCTACAGTAAAAATATTTAACTCAAATATGTCAATAAAATTAAACCAACATTTTGAACCTGGCCTTATCCAGTGTTCAGATTTATTTTCTGGAAATGTATGCAAATACATTTTTACTGCATTTCAGGAAACTTATAAAATAAAAAAAGGTTTGCAATTATTAATGCAATCAGTCAATTCTATGGGAAAATTGTGATAACTTATCATTACATTTCTTACCTTATTCACCTGGGGGGTTTGAAATATAATTTCTGTTTTTTTTTTACTTTTTTTAACGAGATTCACCCATAAGGTCTTGTTATTAGTGGTCATTAGTATTCTAAAGAATTAGAATTAGGATTCTTGTTGGTCTTTGACCATTTCAGAATAAAAATATCCCAAGGCCTGGGAGAAAGATGATAATTATAAAAATCATTGTATAGTATAATCCAAATTAACACACAATAATGTATAAACAATGGTAGTGTATTAACTGATGCTCTCAGATGATTGTGTGTGTGTGTGTGTGTGTGGCATGCTGTGTGTTCAGCTGTCAGTGGATGGGTTTCTCTCTGTTGGCCATCAGTAGTTTAATCTCCACTCAGCTGTTCTCTTCTCTCTCATATTCCTCCGTTCCCATCCTGACGTCTTTGTTTATCCTCTCGCCACTCAGTGCTAATTGAAAGCCAATTGATTTTGTTGAGACTTGCCAATATATTTCTACCTTCAGGTGATTTTCAAATGATGTTGTTTACGAGATGAGTGCACATGAATGGCGATGTCCTAAGAGGGAAAGTCTGGGTTTTTAGAGGAGCGTGGTGGAAGTTAATTGGTTTTGATTTATAATCATGCCGAAATAGAACTGAAATGCCTGTCATTCACAAACTTCTACACATCCGCTGCTCCGTGTATTTTTGTTTTACTTTTAAAGGGGTGGTTCACCCAAAAATGATCAATCTGTCTTTTTTTATTTCTGTTTACACACTCATGCTGAACAGCTTCGTATCATTGATATACAGTTTTTTTTTGTTAATTTGTTTATGGAGGCAATGCACATTTATCAACTGTAAACTGTATAACTGTAAAATGTGCTAGAATTAGCCAAAAATGCTATTTTTCATCTGTTGTCCATTGGCAAAGCATCAGAGATGATATTTTTTAGTTTATATTTTAAATAGGATTTAAAAAATAGATTTAAATTACATTTTGTATGTTCTTTGATGTATTCAATGTAGTATTAGTTAAAGAGTTTGTAATTTTGCTGGGGTTTTCTTGCTTTTTTTTTGCCTTTTTAAAATGTAAAAGTTTCATTGTTACATTTTAAGTACTAGGAAATGTTGCCTTGACAACTAGCTGAAATAAAATAATTGTAAGCTTTTTATATTTTATTTAGGTAATGTTTGTTCGGTAACACTTTACAATAACTACACATTATGAATGATTAGTTAAGCATTAGTAAATACTCATTTCATCGTTTATAAACCATTATTATGCATTAGTAAACAGTTTACAAGTGCAGCTATAAATGCCTTGTTCTTGAGCATATATATAATGTTTAATAATTGTATTTTCGTACTTTATTAATGATCAGTTTATCATTTTTTTAAAATTGTTATTTACAAACCAGTTATTTAGGAGTCGTCAGTGTTTAATAAGATCATTTAGAAAGTCTAAGTAAATTATTAATCAATTATTTAAATTTACATTAATAAATTGTATTATTTAGGCACATAATGATAGTTGTTCAGTGTGTTAACAAATGCTTTATTAACACATGTTCCTGCTGTAATTCATTATTAAGTCGTGTAGTTATAAAGTATTTAGTAGTTGCCAGACGTCTGTTTTTGTGAGCTCATCTAAAGTAAGGACTATTAATACCTTGTAAAGCATTTATAAAGCAGATGTAAAGGCTAACTTATATTCTAAACAGCTGTGTATATCATATTTATTTGCAACTTGAAATGAATAGTTCTGTATCCCTCTGTGTTGTGTTTGGTTTTTTTTTCTGTTAGGAAGATAACTGGCCCTGTAAGTCTCCTTTGTACATTTAGATATGCTTATAAATCAAGAACAAGGTATTTATAGCTGTATTTGTAAACTGCTTACTAATGACTATTAATGTTGGAACAATGCTTTATAAACGGTGAACTGACAATTTACTAATGCTTAACTAATGATTCGTAGTGTGCAGTTATTATAAAGTGTTATCGTTTATTCTATATATTTTTAAGTAATTCAAATGTTAGACTAGTTACCAATAATACTGCACAGAAAAAGTATTTATATACTATGAAAGTTTGTATTGATATTTTGAATTTTGGCTTTTATTTTTATATTTTAAGTTTTATATTTTAAGTCTTAACATATTTTGCCACATTTAAATCCATTTTTATAGTTTTTTGCGCTCCGGTCGCATATGAAGTTATTCCATTTACTTGTGCAAAACATGATTATTATTATGACTTCCAAACATGCATGAACATCACAGGAAGAATTCAAGAAAGACTTTGGCCTGTTTTTGTCTCAGCAGTGATCCTATCAGTAAACCCAAAAAGAGAGAGATTGTGCATAATTCAAGATTGTCACATCGAGTCCTTGGTGAATGTTTTCCTTATTCAGGAAAAATGGAAAACAAAAGCTGATGGAAAGTGTTTGTGACTGTTGCGCCTGTAAAAACAGGTAACACCGTTCCACTTCAATGGCCTCGTTTTTCTGTTCCGTCTCTGGAAAAAGCAGGTTAAGCTAGAAACGACTTGAAGATTAGTCTGTTTAACATGAGCCTGTATATTCACTGCCTTGTCACTCGCCCGTTTCTTCTCAGCGGATTGGTTGAGGCACGTGTAGCTCTCCTCTTAATTGGCAGAGACCGATAAGTGGGCAGGGTTTGGGTGTAGTTTTCCAGCAGCACGTCTTTATCACACGTTGAGTTCAGGAGATGCTGGCGATCATGTGCATCGCTGCAGGATGCTCACAGCACTCGTGTGTGTGTTATTTTGGTTCCTCTCCCTTTCCATCAGTGCATGATGTCATCGCATTTGTGGAGTGGAGGATAAATAATGTGACTCAGAGAAACCAACGCTTCACATGATCCCAGAGGAACAGTGCATTGCTCTTTTCTAGCTCAGCAGCTCTGTTATGCTTTGGTTAATTACCAGCTTTGTTTGATTAGGAGAAATAAAAGTCGTATACAGTAGAGTTGACTCTCAAATCACCCTGAGATCTCTGGCTTTTATTGCTGAGATCTCTTCTGAAACTACTATTTAAAAACATTTTTATTCATTAACACAAAGCTATAATAATAATAAGGATAATAATTAAAGTTATAAAATACATTTTATCTTAAAAACTTAGAAATGTTCACCTGGCAACTAAATTAAATGAGGTCAAATGAGTTTAAGTTAGGACCAAAATGAGTAAAACTATAACTGAAAATAAATTCAAATAAAATTCAAATTTGAATTATAAGGGATTTATATTTTGAAAATATTTACCTGTATACATGTAAATGTATATATTAACAATTTTGTATAATAAATATACACAATACCTATACACATAATGTAAGCAAAGACTTATTTGTATGCAATTAATTGTGATTAATCGTTTGACAGCAGTAATGTGTGTTTGTGTATATTAAAAAAAAGATATATTTTATATATAAAATAGTAAAATAAGCAGTGAGAAGCAGAATTATATTTCTTAGCGTTTAATTTAATATAATTTCACTTTTAATTCAATTATTTATTTTTTTTAGTTCAATTGTTTTTTTTGTTTGTTTTTATTTATATTTAGTTTTTTTTTCATTTATTTGTTTTACTACGTATATTTATTTGTTTTAATTTTAAGGTTTAGTTTTTATTTATGCCTTTTTTCCTTCCTAACTGGTTGATTTTGCTATTTATTTTATTATTAAGTTATTCTGGCTAATTGTGTATTTAGTATTAGTTTTGGTACTTTTAGTGCTTTTAACTTAAACTTATTTTTAACTAACTTATTTAGGTTCCTTGTCAAGGTAACATTTCAAATTTTCGTTTAGTTTAATTTTCATCTAAAATTTAAATTTGATTAATTTTATTTTAGCTGCATTTCAATGAATGAAAGGTTTTATTTGTAGTTAACAATAATAACAGGATATTTCATTGTCTGATATTTCACAATCTCCCTATGCTCTCCATTGAAACTCATTATTGTCTAATTGAGATATTAAAGTGACTTAATATCTAATTTCTGTCTCTCATGGTTTCCTGCAGCAGAGGCTGTAAAATCATCCTGATCCATCTTAAACGTCTTTCTCTTTCCATTATTCATGACAGTGAAGTGATCAAATCTTAACGTCTTATTATCTCAGAATATGAATCAGTGAGTCCATCATCGTTCAGATGAATCATCTTTTTGGGGGGTGTAAAAATCAAGCTACACCTTTGGGCTTTCAGTCAGTCCAGATTTATCTTAAGTGTGCTTCTGTGCTGCTTTGAAATCTCTCTGTGGTTCAGCATCTGTTTGTATTAATCTGTCCGTATTGAATGTGAATCTGTTTGCATGTTTATATTACCTTCATCTGAGTCTTTGTTTTTTTATTTTATTTGTTTGTTTTTTTGAATAATAAAACCCCAATGTCATCCAGAGTTATGATTATTACACATATCTGTCTATATCTCACTATAAATTAGATAGATAGATATAAATATATGAGATATAGATAGATAGATAGATATGTTGTGCAATAATCAATATACATATATACATTTTTAAATATTTTACATATATAAATATATTTAATTGCATCCAAAGTAAAAGTTTTATTTACATATGTGTTTGTACTGTGCATATTGCATATCTATTATGTATATATAAATACAAAAAAATATACACAGTACACATACATATATTTTGTAAACAAAAACTTACTTTGGATGAATTATATATATATATATAATAAGATATTATGATGTGGAGATATGTCTAATGGGTACATATAATAAATTTAGCTATTTTTACTTTCTGTCTGTATACTCAGACACAGTTTATTTTTTTAAGGAAAGCACTTTCAAGAAGTTCAGTAAATGCTTTATGCATTTATGAATCAGTGATTAATAATCATGGCCTTAACATTAACCAAAAGAATCATAATTCATCAGCAGGCTGTAAGAATCTCTGTGTATCTCACATTGAGCAGGTTGTGTTAAACGTGGCTCTCCTCGGATGCAGGCCCGGATCTGTTGGCTGGGATCTCTGTGTCTCCTGCGGGACGCTCGTTTTGTGCCACAGATATGATCCGCTGCCAAAACCATAGATGCTTCTGTTAAATACACAGTGTTCAGAGACACCTGAGCTCCGTCTGCAGAGCGTTCATGCTCGTAATGAACAGAAGTGATTAAACAAACGTTCTGAACACTTCTCTGTGTCTGTCACGTCTGAGGTGGAGGCAGGTAACACTCGGTGTTTGGACGAGGCTTGGCATCTGCTGAGAAGAGTCGTGTTCAGTAAAGACAGGTGGAACTGGGTGAAAGTGTGAGTAAAACCTGTTTGTCTCCCTCTGTTTCTTTGGCAGGAGCATATGGGGTCGTGCTGAAGTGCAGACACAAGGTAAGAGATGTGTGTGTGTGTGTGTGTGTGTGTTCATGCAAAGTGTGGCTTGGAAAACATGCAGGTTTATACTAATTATTCATTTTGAAAGAAAGTAGCTTTGTTTAGCAAATTATACACATATAGTATGACACAAACCACAGGGTGCACTCATTTTCCGTCTGCATGGAAATGTTGTATGTGCAGTAATAGTGTCCCATAATGCAATCATGCACTCATAACAAAGAGAGCTTAGAGGTTTGAAATGTTCATCATTTTTCTAATGCATGTTATTTCACATATTGTTTTTTTTTTTTTTTTATGTACACTGCAGTGTTTTATGTATTGTTTCTTGTGGATTTTCAGTGAAAAAAAAAAATTTGCATTAGTTCACAAAATAGATTTTTCATACAAAATATCTTTAATGACTTTTTTCTTTTTTCATTAATTAAATAATTTTTGCTTTATGTTTAAAACAATATGGAGTAAACAAATGTTAAAAAATTTCAATATTAAAAAAAGTATATATATACATGCATACAACATGTATGTTGGAAACAAATATATTTAAAAATATTTAATATACATTATATTTTCACACACACACAAACACACACATATATATCAATAAGATATATTTGAAAGGAATTAATATATTTATTATATTTTATATATATATATATATATATATATATATATTTTTTTTTTTTTTTTATTCAAAGGAAAAGTACACTCACCCGCATGATAGTCCAGTCCCACAGCAAACAGAGTACCGGTAAGTGGCATTAAAACTTCTGAGTTATCGCTGGGATCCAGAGACAGTCCTCTTATACCCTCATTAATGGAGTACATCAGAAAAGACTGAAGACCTAGTGAAGAAAAACATCCAACCAACCTCTTTCCAACGTCAACGTGCTTTTAAAAATGAATGAATACCTCCGAGATCGGAAGGTTAATTACGTCTGGATGCAGAGGTCACAACTACCTTCACAGGTGGAGCGGTCTGGACGAAGGTTGTAGCCCGTAGTACAAGAACACGTCCGAGTTGTTTCAGAAGTGGGAAGGCAAAGCTGGGAACAACCACCGTTGTTCGGTACACAAGGATTGCGACCTACGAAGAAAATTAAAGAATTTGCGAACAGTGTATCTGATGCTAATTTGTCAAACTATTTTGCCGACTAGCTTGTGTACATTCTTAAACTAATTTCAAGAACATCACAAACACCAAACGAAGTGGAAGGGAAAAAAAGAAAACAGAAATAAATAAACGGTGGCGCTTTGACTTTGTTCTTTGGACACCTCGTCAGAAACACCCCAGTTAGCTCATTTGAAGTGGCGTAATGAGACGGGCCTTCGCTCCCATGAGGTCCTTGTCAGAGAGATAAATGAGGGAGCTAATTGGTATGAGGAGATTTAAGAAGGTAGCAAAAAGATTTACCTTGAAGAGCCCCTAATTGCCAGTTTTTTTCTAATCCTAATAGAGCATTTAGAGGATCAAGCACTCCTCTGCTAATAGACCTGTCAGCGATATGAATGTCTCTCGCCATAATTCATAAAGAGGAAAGGGCTTTGACAATGTGTGGCCGGAGAAACACATCCGTTATGAAGCAGAACCGCTGTCCGATGTGCAACCTCACCTTGAAGAAACAACTAGGATTTTATTCTACTGGGCCGTTAATGAAAATTCATAATTTTTTTTTTATAGATTTTTTCATAAATTTCTAAAAAAAAAATTATCAAAAATGTATATATATATATATATATATTTTTTATTTTATTTTTTATAAACTTAAATATAAATATTAAATGGAAGATCAAAATATGCTGTGATATTCCTATTGTATGATTTAACATTATTTATTATCATATTAAGTATCATTAAGTTAATAATAATGTAAATAGTATTATTTTTTGTGAGTGTCATTAAAAACTATATCAACAAAATAACCTTCATTTCATTCATCAATTCATGATTTAAAACATGGTTAAGAAGTCCAGTGAATGTAACTCATTGATAAATAGGTGTGGGAACTCTTGAAATCATTTGTTCTGTTTTGCCGCTTGCGAATGAAGGAAACACATTTGATGTTAATCTCTCTTTAGAAGCTGCTGTGTCTGGGTTTTCTTTCAGACAAAACATTCAGGAACATGTTTCTTTTCACCTTTCTGACTGTCGTTGTCATACACCTTGATGTGGACGATGCCTGTGGTCTTATTCCGAAGAACCGTCAGGTTTTTTCCATCTCTCTTGTTAATGGTTCCCAGCTGAGCGAGAACATCATCTGCCCACCACAACTTCCCACCTAGAGAGAAAATTAATGTTTCTGAGCAGCTGAAAAACATCTCTATTTTAAATGCAAATTTGACAAGTAACATTTCCATAAATGTTTCACTTTTTTCAGGTTAAACTTCAAAACTAAATGCCACCATTTAATTTTAACAGGCATTCCTGTATTACCTTTTTGCCTTTATCTTAAAATGTTAGGTGCTTCAATTATTTAACATGACTTGTTATTCTTAATTAAATATTCATAACTACTAAATAAATTTCAAATAAATGAATAAATAATATTTAAATAAATATCCAATAAATAATAATAAACAAAACTAGTAATCAATATTAAAAATAATACATACAAATAATTGTTTAATGATTTAACTAAAACTGCATAGAATTTAGTACTTCTGGGCACTTATTATATACAGTAACTTTACTGCACTAAAACTGAACCATGTCTTTTTCTGTGGTGTATTTCTGTGCTGCGGACAGCATATTGCAAATCCGCTAAGCCCTACAGCGTGTCAACTCAGCCTTAAAAAAATTGGTACAACACCGAGAAAAACCAACCAGGACTCACACACCGTCTGTGATTACACGTCATAAAAAGGCATGCAAGCGTTCCGCAGTCTCCCAACATCCTTTTCCCCAGTGACCCGAACCGAGTTACACATTCCTTTGCCCATATTACTTGCAAGTCGTGTCTTAGATTGAAGGAGGAGACGTCCCTCGGCGCGAAACCACGCCATCGTACCCCTGTTCTACCCACCCTCTCAGCACTTATGAATCCCATAGGTGTGAGCAGAGGCATCTTAGTCCCCCGGCAGCCCTGAATGGATTACATAGAGATGCCAAAAGCTAGCAGGACTATTCTTAGTGCTTGGCCTGAGCTGAAGCTATCAGTCGTTGGCAGACACAGATGCAGAGAAAATGAATTACGGCGAACAGTGTTGTTGTATACTTCACGTAGGGCACAGCGGAGGATCATTTAGATGCTCTGTGGCAGAGAAAGTTCCTGAATGGAGTAAGGGTACAGATTTAATTTGATGCAAATGAAAAAAAAATAAAAATGTGGCTGGATATTTGTCAACTGGTACACCATTTTCATTCTATTAGCAATATATTTGGGGTTAGATATATTGGATTGGCATTTAACAAATGTTAATAGATAAAATGCTAAATGTCATTGAACAAATTATACTTAGAATGTAAATTTTTAATGGTTTGTACAGCTTAAGTAAACTGAAACGGCAATCTATTTGCCAATGTGTGAGGAAAAAAAAAAAGTAATCACACCCCTAATATTTATCTTTCAAAATTATGATTATAAGTGCAAATTTGCAGAACATCATAAAAGAGGAAGAACCTAACATATTTAGTCTAACCTATCTGGATTAAGTCTATGATACCGTTGTGTTGAAATCAAATATATGCCCTAGCTAAACGTAAAAATCAGCTAAAAACATTTTTCATTTGGAGCACTTACTTTTTCCATTGGCGACAATTGAGTTTCTGTAAATATCTTTGTTACAAAAAAAAAGATTTCAACGTTTTTTTATTGTTAATTGTTAAACTGCATGACATTCATATCAAATATTTTTTTTAAATAGTAAAGCAGAGGAGCACATACACAATAAATATATAAATAATATATTGTAATAGGGTATGCTTATTTTTGAAACAGTAAAACCAAAGATTTTAAAGTCCAGTTTTCACTGTAAAATTATATGATGTTCAGCCATAAATACTGCACAAAAAACTAAGATTTTCAATGTGCGTTAAAAAAAAAAGATTTTCAATCGGGTATACTTACTTTTTCTCAAGACTATATTGACAAGACTATAAGGGCTCATTTGATTCAGAAATTAGAATAATTAAAATAAATTTGTTTTGTGAAATTTCTGTAAATGTAGCTGTACTTTTCATTTTGTTAAAATGATCTAAAACCATGTCTAATGGTGTGAAGTCTTTGTCCAATGAAAAGTTTCATTGAAAATTCTGTACATTTCATTGTACATAAGTCATTGAACTATACTACTAAACTTCATCGCCTTATTTTTATTCATCACATTAAATATTTTCCTATATATATATATATATATATATATATATATATATTCATCACATTAAATATTTTTCTATATATATATATATATATATATATGGCCTTCGTTTGGGAAAAAGCTAATATGAAGAAATTCCTAATGGGGTGCACTTACTTATTCACAGCACTACAGTGACATGACTATTAAGGCTTATTTGAAGAAAAAAAATGATAATAAAAAATACATCCATTTCCATTCTATTATAATGATTAAAATCATGAAGTCTTTTGTTTGCTGAAACATTTTTTTGTATATACATATTTTTAATTTGGTCGACTTTCATTGTGTGCAAATGTCATTGAACGAACTACACTTCCCATCTGAATGATGAATTATTTCCCAAATAAGGGTCACAAGTCCAAGAATGAGCAGACTTTGTCATTTTAAGACAACAATGACAAAGAAAATGAAAACGGAAAAGAATCCATTAATAATTCATTATCTCTTTACTTCTCTCCTTACTCCTGGGACGGCGGGTAAAAAAAAAAGGGGGGGGGGGGGTTAATTAGATATTAATATTAAACAAACGAGTGTAATAATCAAACAGCCATGAAATGAGAACCAAGAATGTGTCAGATGTATTTCATCGGACAGAGTCTTCAAAATGTAAAACACAAATTCCTTTGTTTCCATCTGGTTTGATACAATATGTATGTGCTTTCTAATATTGAGGTGTTGTATACAGTAGCACGGCTGATAAATGAGAAGAATAAACAGCGTTCGCTGTGGCTAAGCAGACAGAACAGACTTCAACCATCACTCCATTACCAGCTCGCAGATGCTGATTGCTGGGATGGTGCTCAATCTGATTGTATTAAAGCTTGGCAACGTCGGTATCTGATTGTGAGAGGGTTTTGAGAGGATGATATAGCAGCAGAAGCGAGAGCAGGTTGTTCCTCGGAGTTTAATCGAATAATACATCCACATTTGGCATGTTTGGCTGGGCAAATGATTTATCTTATGCAGTCCTCAAGATTCAAGATCTGTTACCTCAGGTTCATCGTTCAAAATATTACACTGCCTGTCTTACTGAAAAACTGTGGCGTGGGTGGAATAAGCCAAACGAAACGAGTTATAATTTGTGTGGCTTTGAAATTACATTTCACAATATAGTTGTTTGAGGAAATACAATAAAAATTATTTCGATATTAAATAACCATGTAGTCAAGGTTATAGTTGAGTCATACATAGTACTAATAAAATATAATCTCAAAGGTGTATTGGTATGCATGCTTTTTAAAATGATTGATAAAAATAAATTGTATATATATATATATATATATATATATATATAAATATATATAATTTTTTATATATACGTCTAGATACTATGCAAGTACACAGGTATTAGGGGCACTTAATATAAAGTGGGACCGATTTTCTATTTAAAATATATACAATTAATTATAGATAATTGTTAACAATGGTTTACTATAATTGCATGCAATATATAGTGTACATAGTTTATTCTTTTTAAAAAACATCAGCTAATCATTGTTTGTGAGAATTAGATGTAAATATTTATAATCTCTAAATTCTGAGCAGCTGTAAAAGTCTTCAAAGAATATGTATTTATTTATTTGCATTTATTTATTTATTAAAGACTGTAAGCCAATGAAAATGTTTAAAACCTCATCTCTACTCTCGCAGGACCTGTCCTAGCCCAAGGATATTCACCAACACATACCTGAATTATTACTCTCACAAAGTTAATACCTGTCGATATTTAAAAAAAAACTCAATAATTATAAAGTTTCGAAATCTTCTTTCCCTTGGAAGTCTGGATGTTTTGGTACTAATGGTGAGACATTTTAAACAGATCTGATGTATTTTGCTGTTCCTCAGGTTTTGAAGCAGCTGTTTTACTCTTAAACAGATTAACGTCAATCAACAAATGATGAAAAATGGGCACGGTGATCCCAGAACCCCTCTTAACAGAGTTATGTACCGGGTCAAAGGAAATGAAATGATGAAAGCAAGAGGGGCACTCGGGCAAGTGCTTCATTGAGTTTCTTCGAGAAAGTCTTTTAGAGAAAGACACAGAACTAGAAACACTATATCTGCTCTCAGCTAAATAAATAAATAATTATAACGTTTAGGAATATAACAATCCCTAGATGTGTTTGTTGTACATATATATATATATATATATATATATATATATATATGAGGTGGTGGCTATTGAGGTGGGATACAGGTAATGTTAGGGACAGGTTTGGTGGTGTAGGTAGGTTTAAGAATGGGTTAAGAGATGGGTCAATATTGGAACTATAAATGTAATTACAGAATGTAATTTAGAATTATGTAAGCAGAACAAACATGTGAAAAACAAAATACTGAACAAAATAAAACAAAACAAAAAAGCAAAACTAAACAAAAAAACTGCAAAAATAAAACAAAATGAGCAAAGAAATCAGATAACAACAGAACAAAGATAGAAAAAAACAGCTAAAATAAACACGAAAAAAAGCAAAACAAAAACAGCAAAGCAACAAAAAAAGAACAGCAAACTGAAACAGAACAAAAAACTTGGCAAACGAAAGGAGCTGACATATAAAAACCAAAACAGAAGAAAAAGCAAACAAAACAAAAACATACATACAGACCCACACACACAAAGCAAAGAAAAAAAAGAAGCCAGTTAGCTTTGTAGCTGACAGAGTGATAACAGCAAATTAAAACGTCTAGGTTACAACGGTAACCCTCGTTCCCTGAAGGAGGGAACGGAGACGTTACATATGGGATCTCGCATGA
>JAUMHI010000069.1:17769933-17799422 GCA_032359435.1 Enteromius unitaeniatus
TTACATGTATGCAAGGTCAAAAAACACTTTAGTTTTCTCCAAAAATAGATTTAATTTTACCCCATTTCTAAATAATTTGTAAACGACTCGTGTGAAGCAATTTGAAGACTCAGTTTGTCTAAACCCCTCCTTCCCATGATCCCTCACTGTGATTGGTCAGATGGCGCAGTCCTTTATGATTGGTCTACCGCTACAGCGCTCCACAGACTCAAATCTTGAACCCAAACTACCGCGGGCAGAGCTTTTGTAACGAATCGGGCACACCAATAAATGTGCATAATTTTGCATTTGTTCCATTACATTATTTATTGCATTCTTATATAATTGTAAAATAAATAAATAATGTATTATAATTAATATTTATGTAAGTGTGTGTGTGTGTGTGTGTGTGTGTGTGTGTGTGTGTGTTTGTTTTTGTCAGTCTGTTGGCTGTAGATCACAGTCAGTGTGAATTATAAAGCTGATTATTCCAGCCACAGGCCTTTATTCTGACACTGCTGCTTTCATTTCAATAGCCAGGTGCAGCAGAGAGAGAGAGACACACACACACACACACAGTGCATTACATGCATGCATTCCGTTTTACGTAACAAGCAGGTTTACATTTTGGTAATCCTTAACTTACCCGAGCAGCAGAATTCTTCTCTGATTCTGTTCTTCATGACAGAAATTGATCTGAGAGAGAAAACTAACTTTAGAAGAGAGATGACGCTAGATCAGGACTTTCCAGAATCCAGGAACTCCTAACATTTCACAGGTCCTAACACAGGTCCTAACATTTAAAGGGCAACTTTTATTCATTATTATTTGATAATTGTATTAATTATCGATTGATTACATTTGTGTAAATTGTTATTTGTACATTTTTGTGTTTATTTACTAACTTTAGAACTGCAGTGTTAAATGTTATATAAATCCAATTTAATGTATTTATTCATGTATTTGTTTATTTTAATTATTTATTTATTTTAAAGTATATTTTATTGTGTTATTTATATTTTGATTTATTCAAATCAACGTTATTTATTTTAATAATTGTTATTTTAATACTTTTTTCATTGTATTTCTTGGGACCACCTTAAAAATGAGACGATAAATATCTATGCTAAAGAAAATTCATTATTTAAAGTGAATTTTATTCATTTTAATATATTTGTTATGTTAATCAAATATTATGTATTTTTAAAATACATTAATTTTAATTTTATATAATCTTATATATATATATATATTTTATTTAATTAATTTTGTTCATTATTATTATATAATTTTTATTTGAAATTTGATATTTCACTTACAATGAGGTTTGCATTTTTATTTATATTCTATTGTTGTTATGAGCTCTTGATGTTGACAGACAGATAAAGTAAAAAAATTAAATAAAAACATATCCAATTTTGTGTAAAAATATGTTAACATTTTACAGTCCGCTCAAAACATTTCATAAAACATCAGTAAATTCATCACACTAGAAATGAAGTGAAGTCAAGCGCACTGCATTGTGGGTGTGTTTTGTTGTAAAGGCATTAGAAGCGTTGTGTTTTGAGCAGTGAAGAGTCTGTGATTCTGGTTCTTTAGTTTAATCAGCCTGGTTTGATCATCAGAGCTGTCAGGCTCGTCAGTCCTCATCACACCTGACTCTCTCCTCTCTCTGGGAGCTCTGTAGACATGTTAAACAGAGTTAATGTGGAGTCAGCAGAGATCTGGCTAGGTGAGACTCTGATCTAGTTCTGCTTCAGTTTTTATACCGTTATTTAGAGCAAGTCGTTATGTGTGTTATTTACTGTCATTTTAATGTATTTATTTTAATTGAATTGTCATTACTATTTACATTTTACCATACTTTTCTGTTATATAATCCCATAATTTAGACCTAATTAATTAGATTTTTTTTCTTTTAAGTGTGTGAATTTATATCTATTTATTTTATTGTTTATTTTTTTATTTTACACGTTTCTCTCAGCCATTTTCAACAAACCTTTATTATATTTTATTATCCTTTAGTTTGCATTTTAATACTTAATTAATTAATTAATTAAATTATTATTGAATTAATTTACAATTTTAAATTTTTTAATTGAATATATTTTTATTTTACACTATTTTTCTCATAATGTTTTATCAGATTCCTTAGTACCTTTTAATTTGAATACATTACCTCTCCTCTCCTCTCCTCTCCTCTCCTCTCCTCTCCTCTCCTCTCCTATTCTGTTGCATTCTATTCTATTGTTCTATGTAAACCATACCTGGCCACATGTCCTTTCCTTTCCTTTCCTTTCCTTTCCTTGATTAATCACATGATTAATCAGATTTAGTTGGGTGTATCTTTACTAATGTGGGTGGTGTTGGTGTGTTGTTGATAATCCGCCGGTCAGCTCAGTTAACGGTTCTGTAGATACATTGCTCGGTCATGGTTCGTGAAGAAAGTTCAGCCTGTGCTTTGCCTTTCCCACAATGCTCCTGTGCTTTTAGAAACCTCTCTGAGCATCACAGACAGAAAAGAGGTCAGCATGTATTCTTAGTTCTGTTCCTCTGATTCACTGAAGACTCTCCAGTCATCATATAATCATGCAGAAGAAATCAAGAGAGAGAAAAAAAAAATGTACAAATCTTTACATTTCTAATATAATAATAAACATAATTCTTGTAATTCTTAATTTTGAACTAGATTTTGCTTAATCTTAACTGGGTTAAATATTTTGATGTACATACTGTACATATTTATATATACACTGGAAAAGCATTTTATTTATTGATTTATTTATTTCACTATTTAATTTATTTTTTATTTTATTTTTTATCTTGTTTTGAGGCCTGGATTCACTGCTGTCTGATTTGAGTTTGTGTTTAAGTGAAACAGGTGTCTTTGTGTGTTGGGGTGTGTGGTGGTTTGTCTGTGATTTTGTCTCGACTGGTTTCTGGATGGATGTAATGAAGCTGAGCGTCTGGTTTGACCAGTTCTCTGATTAACTCTCTCCCAGCGTCACATATATAGTCCGCTAATGTTTTTTTAGTATTCTGCTCATCAAGGCTGCATGTATTCGATCACAAATACCGAAAAAACTGTGAAATCTTATTGCAATTTCTAATATTGGTTTCCTATTTTATTATACTTTAGAATAGAATGTATTTCTGTGATCAAAGCTGTATTTTCTGCATCGTTACTGCAGTCTTTAGTGTCACATGATCTTCAGAAATCATTAGATTGTGCTGATTTATTATAAAACAAATGTTATTGTTTTTTGTAAGCTATGATACTTCTTTGACTCGTTGATGAATACGCAGTTAAAAAGAACAGCATTTGTTCAGAATAGAAATCTTTTCTGACAATGTAAGTCTTTATTATCACATTTCTTAATTGAACACATCTCTCTTGAATAAAATAATTAATTTCTTTAAAAAAAGAAGAAATTAATTACTGACCTCAAAATTAAAATGCATTATAATATTTGAAGGTTTGCTTGTCGTGTGTTTTGATGTATTATATTTTGTATAGGTGTAATAATTAATAGAAAGGTAGAAACATATTGTAACTGTGGGTTATAAGGTGCATTACAAAGATTTTAAAATATTTAAATAGTTGCCAAAGAAATGGCACCCCCCCCCCAAAAAAAATTGATAAATAAAAATGAATGTATGAATAAATATTTAATTAAAAATGTAATAGTATCTCACAGATACTAAATGAAACGGTATGAGAAACTTCTGAAGTTAAGTAGATATGAATATGTAGCGTTTAGTGAAAGATTTCATGACTTGTGTGTGTGTGTGTGTGTGTGTGTGTGTGTTTGTTTAAAGGCATCTGAAATCTGACAGCAGTTGAATCATTGATTAAGTGTTTGCAGATCTCACTGACCTCTGACCTCTGACTGGACACACTCCACAGATCAGGTGTATTCATGAGCCGCTGGTTTGTGTTCAAACATGTTTCTGTGTCACAGTGACTCTCACACTCAACAAACTTTCTCAGTAGAATATTTTTTCATTTTGTAGCTGTAAAAATATATTAAGATGATTTTTATTACTTATACCTCAAAGATAAATTCTTAGGACATCAACGCCTAAAATAAAACTTCAGAAAGGTGTACAATATTTTACAGTGAATATTACAATAGTACTATTTATTATTTTTTGCTATTTTAATATTTACTATTTTAAAATATGCATGCAATATTTAATACTTTATTATTTATAACATCAGCAGCAACAACAACAGTAGTAGTAGCAATAATAATCATACTTTTTTCAAGTATTATTTTCTGATAGCAATAGAAGATATACATTTTTTTGTCTGAAAAATATAAAAGTACTTTATATAAGTTATGCTTTAAAAATGCGCAATTACAATTTCAAACGTTCCAACTGAACACAGTTAGCATTCAGAAATCTGATTGACAGCACTTTCATAACATGCATATATTTGCATAATGAACTGCGTTTGGTTTTGTGTTCCTTTGCATCTGTTTAACAATATATAGCTGTCATTTTCATGTGATGAAGAAACAATGGAAAACCTTGTAGATGAAACTGTAGCAGTGATAAATAAAGGAATTAGAAGCATGCGAGGCTTTGATTTAATAATGTCAGTAATAAATGTTTGTAGGCTCACTATCACACACATTTATTAGGGTGAGGTCGAGAGAAACGTGAGAAAGGAGCTTGTGATCTGACCTCTGACCTCACCTGCTCTTATAAACCGAATGATCTCGTGATCGAGTGAATCTCTCACTTTCTTTCTGAAGCGTTTTGATGAGATAAAACATCAAATAAATAAAAACAGCGCGGGTGATCACCGGTGACTCTCTCGTGTTTGGGATGGTTTTCATTTGGTTTGGCCAATAAGGAGGCGGCATGTGTGAGAACTATGAATATTCATGAGCTCTAATAAGAGCCTGCGGTGCTACTGGAGCCAATCTGTATTCTCAGATAAACTAGTTCAGCTCCAGACCTGCTCCTTATCACACTCAAACACTAGCAGCATTACTTACTTTTTACTTACGTTTTTGTATCTATTTTATAAACTGCCAAATGTCTTTTTTTTTATTTCTTATTAAAACTATGTTATAGTTTTTATTTGCTTTTTTTTTTTTTTTTTTTTAACAGCAGAATATATTTACTTATATATAATATATTTAGCAGAATACATTTCTATTTCATGGTAAGTGCCTTATTTCTTTTTTTATGAACAAGATTATTTATTTATTGGGGTTCTTTTTTATAGTGAGTTCATTTTATGAGTAGCAGAATTAGTTAACTAATTAATTAAATCTTTTAATTAATTAGATGTTTTTAAACTATTTAAAAGATGTGCCCCTTTTTTGTTTTATGAACAGCAGAATTAATTTATTGATTGATTTGTTCATTCATTTGCAGAGTTTTACTTCCTTTTTTATACTAAGTGCCTTATTTTTAATGAGCCGCAGAATTAATTTATTAAATTGTTTATTCATTTATTTACTTGTTTGTTTTTATTTCATAGTAAATGTATTTTTTTTTATTTTAGCATATTTTATTGTATGTACTTTTGTTTGGGGTAGTGGTTTAGACAAGTGGTGTATTTTGTAATAAAAACAAAAAAAAACCTATAAAAATTACCAGATTTTAAACTACAATTAAAGTAAAAACAGAAGAAAAAAAAAATTTAACTTAAAATATTAACAAAAACTATACTAGTGTATCAAGGATATAAAGTAGCATACAATAAAGTCACTGTTCTTTACATTTAATCTCAGTTGTGAAAAAACTTAATAAATGTATATTATATATAATCCACGTCATTTCCGAATCAGTCAACAAGAAGATATAGGATTTTAGTTTATGTCTGGAACTAGCAAATATGCTTGATATTTTGCGTATTTTTTGCATTAAGTGAATGAATAAGTGCACTGATTTCACTGAAGTGTACAAACTTTTCAGAGATATTGTTTTAAAATGTGAAGCTTTAGTATAAACTAAGGTTGGTTTTGCTGCTTCACTCTGATGGCTCATTTTATTTTATTATTATTTCCAGGCATTGATGTCTTTACAACAGCTCCTGGAAAATGAATATTGTGATTTGCGTTTATTTTCTGCATCTTTGATGTAAATGTATGTAAATGTAATATCTGTGTACAAATGGCTTTTATTACACACACATATTGCCATGCTCTTCTCATTTGGTGAGTGTTTTGTTTTGGTCATGTTTTTGCACTTCCTGGGTTTCCTCTAGACTTCTGTCCTCATTTTAACCTCCTGTTACGTGTGTGTCTCTTCACAGTGTTTAATAATCCAGTCAGATCCTCCTTCATAACAACATACAGGAGCCTTCAAGTGTTTATTATGCTTTTTATGGTTTTTATTTTAGTTTATTTATTTAAGTCTTACGTGTGACCTCAAACACAGACGCGGGATCTAACAGAGGTGATGCAGGGGTCAGAGGTCACCAAGGAGCTGTCAGTCACTCATACCTGAACAGGTTTAAACACCTGTGACCTTTGACCCGCATCACATCTGACATGAAACTCAGATGCTTTCTAGCCTAATGAGTCTAAATACTTTACTATTCAAAACATTTCTCTCTCTCTTTTTTTTTTTCAAGAACTGTAATGCTGTTATTCATCATGGATGCATTAAATTGATGAAAGGAGGCAGTAAAGACGGTTTCTATTTGAAATAAATGGCTCTTTGTTCTTGGTTGAATTTTCTAATTCATCAAAGAATGCTGAACATTCTACAAAATTACTGAGCATTTATAACTTTGACAAAATCAGAAATGTTTCTTGAGCACGTAGAACACAGTTTTACAGTTGTGCTGTACGCTTAGTTTACTGTTTTTGCTTTATTTTTTGATCAAATAAATGCATCCTTGATGTGCAGAAGAGTCTTAAAACATTAAAGTAAAAACATTACTTTCAAAATAATACATGCAATATTAAAATAATTTTAAAAAATTGTTAACATTTTATTGTAGTTAGTTTAACTTGGTGTTCTACAATATAACTCTAAAAATAAAATATATAAAAAAAACATGTAATTTCATTTATTCAAAATAAAACAAAAAACAAGGGTAACACAAATTACGAAAGCAAGACTGTAACTTTAACTAAAATCAAAATTTAAACAAAATTAGAAAAATAGTGGTTTCTAGCTCATTCGTCACTCTGTTGAAATTAAGGTTTCACATTGCATTGTGGGATAAAGTGCAATGTGACCTGATTTTACAGAGCATTTCCATTCCCAAAAAGGTGGGAACCAATGAGAAATGAGCTCCTTACCCGCCGGTACGACTGAGGCGGGTGTAACGCGATGACGCAGCAGTTCTGCGATGCTCAATTGCTTGCTAAACTCTTCGAAAATAATCACTGAATGACTGTAAATACCAGCTACTCTCATATTAATCTGGCAAAACCGGCAGAAATCGCTTGACAACATTTTCCTACTGCTTTAATGAAGCTAGCTACAATTGGTTACGGTGGCTTCATGTTTCGTCGCTACGCATACGTCATTGGAATGAGTGGTCTGATTGGTTGTAGATTCGTCCAGTAGTATACAGAGGCATCTGATGGACGCAGGTTAAGCCCGCCTCCCAGAAGGTAGCTTGGCCAGACTAAGCTCCTATGAGCTTTATAGTCGCGAAAGCCAGGCTAGTATTCTCAGTCTGTATGCTATAGACGTCCTCCGCTATTCTGAACTATTTCAGTGTCTGAAGAGTGTGTGTGTGTGTGGTTGTTTATGTGTTTGAGGTGAGTGTGTGAGGTTAATGAATGTGCCGTCGTCAGCGTTTGCAGCACCTGTCTGTATTCAACATAAACAAGCATAAAGCCTGAGGGAGCACACACACACGTATGAACACACACATGCTCTGTAGCTGTGCTTCTGTAAAGGCCTGTTTTTCAGTAAAGCGTGAATCTGGAGCACTGAAGGATGCTGGGAGGATACAGAGACACCCTGAGTGTAAAATAGGCCAGAGAGTGTGTGTGTGTGTGAGTCCTTTAGTTCCCCTCAAACACACACACACACACATGGTCCAAAACACTCGCCAAGAATAATGTGAGTAAAAAGTGCTTTGCTGAGCACTGAGCTGGTCTCCGTATGTTTGCTCACCATCTGCTCCACATTGATCAGGAACACTAATAATAGAAATATCTGTTGTGAAGTTGGTTTCTACCTGCTCAAGTCTTTTAGCATTACAACAGTCTGAGGAAAGCAGACTCTTCTGCTCTCCAAGGCTACTTTTGTTTAATTGAAAAGGATGAAAAATTAGGTCAAATTTAAATTACAGTAAAATAATGATTTTTTTGTATCATTATCTGTTAAACTGTGATGTATTTCTGTGATCATTACTCCAGTCTTCAGTGTCGCATGATCTTTAGAAATCATTCTAATATACTGATTTACTGCTCAACACACATTTCTGATTATTATCAGTGTTGAAAACAGTTGTGCTGCTCAATATTTTTATGGAAACTGATGCAATTTATTTTTCATGATTCACAGATGAAAGGAAAGTTCAAAAGAACAGCTTTCATTTGAAATTAAAATAATTTAAGATATTATTAATCTCTTTACTGGCATTTCTGATCAATTCAATGTGTCCTTGATTAATAAAAGTATAATAAAAAAAAAAAAAAATTACTTACTGACTACAAACCTTTCAGTGCATGTAAAATATTCAGTGTCATGGAAAATCATCAAAAATGCAAAAACAAAGACATTAAGAGTGAGTATTTGTGTTGGTAATTGTTGAGTTGTGTTTCTGTGTTTCAGGAGACTAATGAAATCGTGGCCATTAAGAAGTTTAAGGACAGTGAAGGTGAATAAAACATGATGCACTCATGAGCTTCCACTGATGATAGATGCTGTAAGCACATTAATGACGGATTCATCTGAAGATCACATTTATAGAAGAGCATTTATGTAAACATTCTATATTAAAATAAGAATATAAGTTATAAATATAATATATTTAATTTACCCAATAAGACATTTTTGGATATAATATGGATAAAATATTCATAACAAAAATTGCAGTTTTAAAGAAGAGCATCTGTTCTATATCAAATTATTAAATAAACATGAACATTACATACATTAGAAAATAGTAGAATTTAGAAATGAATATAGAAATGAGAAATTAATATACATAAAATAGTTTTTTGTTTTTACAACTTTACAGAAGATCATTTGTTCTATAGACATTTGATAATAATAATTAAAAAAAACTTTATGGTTGATTTTATAAACATTCTCGTGCACTGTTCCAGTACTAAAATACTAAAACTAACTTTATTACCTGAAATAAAACTGAAATAGAATGCAGTAAAGAATCATTTAAACATAGGGTGCAAAATTGGATAAGAAATAACTAAAAGACATTTAAATGAAAGCACTAAAATATATATTTTTTTAAATAAATAAAATCTGAAACAAACAAAAACAAACAAAAGTGTTATAACAAATGTTATAAATAGGAGAATTAGAAAATATAAAAAAATGTGAAACTTAAATAATTACAAACAAGCCTAAAAATATAAAATAAAATAAAAATCATAATATTTAAAACGGAAACTGACAGTAGTTTCTAGTTTTTACCTTTCTAATTTATTCTAATTTATATATGTTTAAACATTTATATATGTATTTAAAAAAAAAGTTATATATATATATAAAACCTTTTTTTTTTTTTAAATACATATATAAATGTTTAAACATATATAAAAAGTATTGGCTGTTCACTCATCATGTCTCTCTGCTCAGAAAATGAGGAGGTGAAGGAGACGACCATGCGTGAGCTGAAGATGCTCCGCACACTGAAGCAGGAGAACATCGTGGAGCTGAAGGAGGCATTTCGGCAGCGAGGGAAACTGTATCTGGTGTTTGAGTACGTGGAGAAGGTGAGCTGGAGAGCGCTGAGGTCTTGGGTCCAAGATCTCCTGAAGGGGTTTGTTGAGATGATCGAGTGTGTGTTTGTGCTGCAGAACATGCTGGAGCTGCTGGAGGACATGCCTAATGGAGCTCTGCCGGAGAAGGTCCGGATCTACATCTACCAGCTGATCAAAGCCATCCACTGGTGCCATAAGAACAACATCGTCCACAGAGGTCACCTGACACTTATACTAGAATGATTCATTTAATATCTACATACAGCTACATTCAAATGGAGTTCAATAAATTATATAATCTACAGAGGTGTGAGAGATGTGTAATTTTTAATACAAAATAAATAATGAAAAAAAGAAAAGGAATTCTAAATGTAATTTTTAAATAAAATATAATTTATTTTATTTTATTATTATTTTATTATATTAATGATAATATTATTTTAATCATTACCCAGAGAGATGTCAGACCTTTTTTTGTTGTTGGAAAATTTTGTTGTTGTTGTATTGAAATGTATTTTAATTATGATTTTTAATTGAAATCATTGTCCACCTTCATTTTATTAAAATGTTTGTTTTTTCATTGTAATAAAATAAAAAATATATATAAAAATAATTTTTTAAATATACTATTTATTCGTAAAATTTCAATATTCATTCACCAAGATGTGAGACCACTTTTTATTAAAATATAATTTTTCTATTCTACTTTAGTAATTTTTAATAATAATTCTAAATAATAATAATTGTGTTTTATTTTTTAATTATAAGTTAAAGTATAAGTTTTAATTATAAGTTATTATTGTTCAAATATACATATATATTAATATACACACATATATATATATATATATATATATATATATATATATATACACATGTGGATGCTGGATTGATCCCTCTCTCTGGTTTTGTAGATATCAAGCCGGAGAATCTGCTCATCAGCTCCGAGGACGTGCTCAAACTCTGTGACTTCGGTGAGTTTCTGTAGTCATGTGATCGAGAAGCACCAATCACACAGTTTGTGTCTGGATTGTCCGATGCACATCACAGGACTTTGTGTGGTGATCACGCCCACATTTATGCGGGGCGCAATCAAATTCTCATACTGACTTGTATTAGATTTCTGAGAGAGATAGACAGAGTGTGTGTGACAGCAGGTGATCCGTCTGTCTTTCACTCCACACACACTGTCTGTTCTTCATTCTGCTGGAAACACTGCCATTGTTTTAATTAGGAAATGTGAGCAAACACACACATCTTCTGTCCTCCTAAAGTCCTCACATAAAAGAGAAACATCACCAGTACGATCTGTTTCTTTTTATCATGTTTGATCACTCACACTGATGTTTCTCTGTCAGGTTTTGCGCGAGATCTTTCAGAAAGCACCGATGCGAACTACACTGAGTATGTGGCGACGAGATGGTATCGATCCCCGGAGCTGCTGCTGGGGTGAGTGTGTCCCGATCACCGCACGAGATCTTCAGTGAGCGTATAAGAGCTAAATCATAAACAATTATACATTTGATTTATTTAACTTTCTTTAATGCATCTGGATGTTACTACTTAATTTTTTGCTTATTTATTTATTTAATTATACATAAAAAATAATAAAATGTGTAATAAAATGTTGATAAATAGATAAAATTTTTATCTGTCTGTTAAAATGTAAAAACATACATATATATATATATATATATATATATATATATAGAGCAAACCTATTATGAGAATATAAAACAACAAGTTAATAGGAAATAATAACTGAAATGAAAAATGCACTGTATAAAAATTAAAGCATTAAATGTTAATTAGAATATAATTAATAAACAACAGTACATGTATATATTTGTATAATTTATATTATATATAAATATATAATATAAAAATATATTTTTCTTAAATATATACATAATAAATATACACAGAACACATGCATATGTAAACAAAAACCTTTTATTTAAAACTTAATTTAGCACTAATTAAAATAATAGATGCTTAAAATATATGTGAATATATTCTAAATATAAATATATTAAATAATTTCCATATTTATTTTTTGTCAATTATTGAATTTTTATTATTAGTTATTTCATTACTTGTTTAAAATAAACAATAGACATAACATCACATAATATGTGTATAAAGTAATTGTTCCATGATCATGGTCTTGACAGGTGTGACAGGTTCTTTTTGGTGTTTGAGTCTGGTAATCAGTGTGTGTGTGTGTGTGTGTGTGTCAGGGCTCCGTACGGGAAGGCGGTGGACATGTGGTCAGTGGGGTGTATTCTGGGCGAGCTGAGTGACGGTCAGCCTTTGTTTCCGGGCGAGAGTGAGATCGACCAGCTCTTCACCATCCAGAAGGTCCTGGGCCCTCTGCCGCCTGAACAGATGAAGCTCTTCTACAACAACCCTCGCTTCCATGGGCTGAGGGTCAGTCTGCCTGTCCTTCTCTAATCAAACCTGTTCCTGTTCTTACTCGGACCACTTCATCAGTGTGTGTTACCTGTGTGCAGTTTCCCTCGGTCAACCATCCTCAGACTCTGGAGCGACGATATCTGGGAATCATCAGCCCAGTCCTGTTGGACCTCATGAAGGTCAGAGATTTGTGTGTGTGTGTGTGTTTCCGGACAAAACTGTCCTCAAGAGTCAGATCAATCTCACACAATCTCCATTTGAGGGCATCCAACATTTTTAGTAAAGCATTTTAAAAATAAAAGATTAAAATAATATGAAAATATAGTTAAAAATAAGTGCAACAGATGAAATTATGGAATATATTATGTGTATATAAAAACAATAATATACAACATAATATATGATCAAACTAATTATTAAAAAATATATATAGTTATGACTAAAAAAAAAAAATTAAATTGTAAAGTAATTTTGTAAATGTTTTATAGAATTTAGAATAAATACAAGTAATAATTTATATAATAAACAAAAACATAGTTATACTTAAGTACAGTACAACAATAACTTATTAATAAACAATATAATAAATATAAGATAAAAATAAATTAATTTGTTTATAATACGGTTTATATATGTAAAAAGGAAAAAAAACATAAAAATACAAGGAAATATGGTGAATAAAAACAGTTGAAGAATATAATAACAATATTAAAATGTAGAGTATACTTTCAAAGTAAAACAAATAAAAATAACTTTAGAAATAAACAAGTAAATATGTTGATTATTATAATTAATAATGATAAAATTATTTAAAATAAAAGTATAAAATAATAATCATAAAACAAATCATACAAATATTTTACATTTTAAACTGTAGAAAAAACTGGAGATGTATATATTTTTTATATATAGTTAATATAACTATATAATACGTAAAATAATGTAATGTATAATATAAAAGTAGATGTATAATATGTCCTCATGTGTAGCTGTGTCTGTATCAGGATTGTTGTGAGGGGATTGTGTGTGTGTGTGCGCGCATCACATGGGATGGTCCTTGTACTATAAACAGACTGAAAGGAAGAAAAATTAGTCAGTTTTCTGCAACCTTCAAGTTCTAAAGCTGTACGAGATATTAAATAATCAACCTAATTAGCGTTTTTGTGTTTGTCATCCGTCCCCACACAATTCTGAATGAGCCTGACCTTCTCTTCTCTTGTCTTTTATTCACCCGTGACGTGGGTTTGTGTCACTCGCTGGGTTTCCATTCGCTTGCACTTCATTAGTCTTTACCTGAGGACTGAATCGGCTACATTCTACACCTATTTGTGTGTTTTGTCAGTGTCTGAGTCGTCGTGTTGCTGCGTTTGTTAGCGCAGCTGGTCCTTGTTTATGCTAATGAGCGTGACTCACGGCACTTCATTAGGTGAAGGTGTCGTATCATTACCACCATAACTGTGCACTAATTATATTTACAGCACGGTGGTTTCCTTATTTTTGCAGCGGCAACTCTCCTGTTGCTAATAATCCTGACATTGAAAGTATCCTCCGGAAAACTCCAACAGGACGCTCGTTCCGTCATGTCGCTTTATTAAAGCATGAATCAAGTGTAGGACATTGTGTTAATTAATGCTAACGTGTTCTGGTGCGATGGGCTTGTTGAAGCTTGTTTCCTCTGGCAGTCGGATATTAATAGACATTCGTTGGATGAAATCTGATGAAATCTGTCAAAATGATTTTCAAGTCCTGTTTCACCACAAAAATTAAAAGCAGGAAAAAAATAGTAATATGTATTTTGCATAAAAACGGTGAAGCTTGCTTTTAGGACCGTGACTTCAGGCAGTGGCATGAAAAGTATTCACATTCATTACTCAAGTAGAAGTATAGATACTAGGGTTAAAAATTACTTTTGTAGAAGTTGAAGTAACATCTTTTGATTTAAGTTTTTTAAGTATAAAAGTAAAAGTAATGTAAGGGGAAAAATGCCATTAAGCACAAAATCTTACAAAGAGTTACAAAGTTAGCATAGCCTACTTATCAAAACATTAGCCTATAGTTTCCATCTAGTTTTTACGCTGTTTTGTTATCGACAAGGAGAATTTGTGCAAAAAAAAAAAATTTTTGCACAAAAAAAAAAAAGTTGCTGTCTCCATCCAACTGGCCTTTTACTGATAAAATGGTGTGCGTCATCACATCATCCTTAAAGAAACAAACAAAAAAAACAGTTGTATAAGTTTTGGTATATCGCAAAAAAATGTTTGGCCTTAAGCTGTTTTTATAAGTTATTTTAACTACTGGGCAAATTATATGCGCAATAGTAGACTGTTCTTCATCAGTTGAAACAAACAAATAAACAAACAAGAAAACATTATTCAATTGTATAGGACTACATAAAAATATTTGAAGTTTGTTAAAGTTAAAAAAGCAGTAGGCTATTAATAAGCAGGTGCAGTTGTATTTGTTTTTTTTTTTTATTATTAACTTCAGTTATTTTATTTCTCCTAACCAACCGTCGAAATACATGGGGTGGCATGCAGCGTATGACCTAGTGTCTCGAACAATGTTACGCTTTCAGTCGAATCACTTCGACGTTACATATGGGAACTTACCAGAGCGACCAATTGCCTTTGAGCTTTATACAAAAGGCCAATGAATATTGGCGTGCACTTGATTGCGCTCAGGTGCACCTCATCACTGCGTGAATATAAGAGGGCACGAGCGAAGTGCACATGCAGATTTTCGCTTCAGAGCCAGATCTAGGAGACCCCCTCAGCGAGTTCTGGAGAACAATAGAGGAAGCGTCCTACCTTCAAAGAGTTCCTGCCATCCTGCTCTCTCGTCTGACAGCGTTTCTCTGGGCGGCTGTCAGCGGATCCTGCGGGCTGGTAGCCTTTTTAAAGGCTGGCTGTACGAGTCATCTTGCAAATCCAGCGAGCAAAGACCTCCGAGTGTACGGAGTTGCTGCGAAAGGTCTTCCCTGGGCAACCAGGAAAAGAGCAAATTTTCTGCGGTTGGTGAAAACGATCCGACCATGCATTTCTGGGTGCAGAAATTTCCTCACCTCTTCGGACGGTCACGAGCGCTGTCTCACGTGCCTGAGCCGAGAGCACGCTGAGGCAGCATTTGTGGACGGTCAATGTGCTCATTGCGAGCAGATGACCATGGCTACGTTGAAGTCCTGCCTCTCGTTCGCGAGACGGCTCCCCTTGCGTCCTTCCTGCGGTAGTTTGTTAAACTGTAATCGTTTTTCAACTGCCGCAACGAGGCTCCTGGGGGACTTCCAGGTGACCGTTCAGAATGTTCCGTCCGGTGTAACAGCCCCGCGGACTTCTGATGCACTGCGTAGTCCCGTGGTCCTCCCGGAGGAGACTGCTTCCCCAGTAACAGGGGAGGATGAGATGCCGTCTTCAGCGTCAGAGGGTGAGTCAAACAGTGAGGCGGAAACTTGTGCCCGCGCGGTGCTTCCGTCTGTTGTGATCAGCCGCATCTCCCGTCCGGGGCATGTAGGCTGTCGTCCGCTCTGGCGGGCGAGGCTTACTATGCCGCTGGGCAGGCTGCCACCACCCTGCAAAAAAATTCAAGCAACGCTTCAAGTCTACCAGGCTAGCAAAAACCTGCATGTGCACTTTGCTCGTGCCCTCTTATACTCACGCAGTGATGAGGTGCATTCATTGGCCTTTTGTATAAAGCTCAAAGGCAGTTGGTCTCTCTGGTGAGTTCCCATATGTAACGTCTTCGTTCCCTCCTTCAGGGAAGGTGGGTTATGTTCGGAACCTAGACATTTTACCTACATGTTAAGATGTAAACCACGTGGCATACTTCCCTTGCCAGCCCTTTGCCTGGTAGCTCACGCCGTGCAACAGGGACAAGTAAGCAACACGCCATCAGGACTAAAAACACAGGAAATACAGGCTGCATTAAACATCATAAGAGTCAGCAACTGAAAAACTGTAACAAGATAAGTGGCCTCTAAAACACAATCAAAACACTTTAATCACATTTACTTATCCAACTCTAAAGCACAACTCTCTCGTATGTGACACCATGTCTCAATCTGCTCTGCTGTCCCTGCAGTTTTTCATTGCCATGCTGCTGGGTAGCTTTTAAATCCAAATGAAGCGCTGTAATTGGCTGCAGCGAGGAAACCGTGGAGCGAATCAGGAGTAGAGATGCACGGGATTGGTCAGTGAGTTGCAACAAATAACAGCACCTATTAGTATGGTATTGATGAGTGAGAGTGAAGGAAAAAGAGCAAGAATATACACAAGTAGAGACAAAAACAACAGTCCCATCATCACTGACGATCTGGGCTGCGTTCTCCGATAACGTTGTCTCTTAGCGCTCAACGAAGACTCAAAAGGAACACTTTAACTACAGTTATACCTTTCCTACGTGTGTTCGCCGAACTATAACTTAGGATGGTGCTTAAGGTAAACCTTCTTAAGTGCGACCTTACCAGGTGCTGTCCATTGATATCGATGCCTCGATGATCGATTGCGCGCTCTTTCCTTCACAGCGGTATAGGAAAAGTATTGAGAAAACAATGTTCTTTATAAAGAAGCATTTTAGAAATAGTACGAACTGCATTTAAATATGAACATGCAGAAATAAATACGTTTATGTGTTTATAAATTAGCAAGTCCACAATCCCACACCCTCACAGCCATAAGTGTGTTAATGTTCTCTGTATGTCGACCCACCAGCTGCATAGCGTCAACCTCGATTGAAGTGCATTATAAAAAAGAATGCAGCTTATTGAGTGTAAATGTTTTTTTTGTTTGTTTGTTTTAATTCACATCATTAAATGGATGTCATGGTTTACACCTTTATTGGGAAAATAAAGTCCTCCCTAACCCTTCCCAATGCATTATTTTCAACTTTTTTCATTATTTATTTCATTTTTATTCAAAATAAATGCTTTTGTGATGTTATTTGTGTTATTTGAAATAATAAAAGGGGTTAAGAGGGGGTCTCGCCCAGGGAGTAATTCGCTGCTGCGAGTGTCCGCATAACGGTCTCCAAAAAATGGCACAATTTTGCGAGCGCTGCCATAGCTATAAAGTTTGTGTAGACTCATCTTTCTTTATATAGACTCTTAAGCCTTTTCTGTCAAGCGGTTCGCCAGCTGATGTGCTTTAGGATAGTAATTAAAAAAGCTAACAACCATTAGTGTATGGAAACTTTATTAATGAAAACACTTCCATTCACTGGTGTAGGCTAACAGCTTAAGTATTTTTTGTGTAAAAAGGTATAGCTAAGGGCACTCCAGACCAACCTTACGAACGAATGACTTACAGAAGGCATACTTAACTAAGAAGGTTTCGGAAAACAGGCGCTAAAGATAAGGTACGTCTTAAGGTACAACTTAAGAACGTAGCGTTTTAGGTGGTTTCAGAGAACACAGCCCTAGAACGTAACAAGGCCCATATGCCAAATATATTTTTCTAACAAAATAATAAATTAACAAAACGAAAGAAAAGGAAAAATTGCACCAAGTAGCAGCCTAAAGCCTGTGCAGAATTTCCATTTTTGTGATGTGCTCTTGAGAGAGCGGACTCCAATTTGTTTCCTTTATTTACAAAACACAGCTGTTTTTATTGTGAAAGTACACAAATAAAAGAAAGATTAATATGGTTTTGAATAATGTTTCCACATTTATAAGGGAAATAAAATTCAGTGATCCTGTCGGCGCTGTGCATTTACACATTACTAACGGACAACTTTCATCTTCAGAACAAAATTAGGCAGAATAAATGTAAACTTTCAAAGTATTAAAGCAACATCAAATTAAGATATGTATGTTTAAGTGATAACTCGTCTTTTTCTTACCATGTACAATTTTAGATAATTATACGAATATGGTTTAATGCACTATTGAACTATATAGAGAAACGGTGCTTTGACGCGAGCAACACCAGGAACACAGATGCTGTATAGTCCCCGCTGGAGTGTGTGACGGGATGTGTGTTATGTGCAGGTGCGATGGATCACGTTCAAACCAGAAGAGTGTTGGAATGATGTGTTTCTAATCCAACCGCGATCAAATTCACTCTATGCAGACGGTGCTATTTATCTGGATGTTTGTTTGTTTATTTGTTTTGAACGATAAAAAGCCAGAATGAAAACAAGGCAAATGAAATAGGAGTAACAAGGCTATTTTTAAAGTGGAAAGTACAGATAATTGCGTGAAAATGTAAGAAGTAGAAGTAAAAAAAAAGAATGCTGAAAAATAATTATTCCAGTAAAGTATAGATACCCCAAATTTCTACTTAAGTAGGGTAACAAAGAATTTGTACTTCGTTACTTGACACATCTGACTTCAGGACATGAAATGCAAACATTCTCATTACTAAAATGTAAAAAAAAATATATATAATAAATAGTAAAATACGGTTTACTTTTGAATTAATAAATCATTTTTACAAATATATAAAAAAAACAATTGCTATAATTGAGAATTATGACCTCAAAGAAAACAACAGTACATAATTATTCATAAGTGCAAGAATTATTTATATATTTATATTATACTGCCTAGAAATTATTTTGTTAATTGTGTTTAATTGTGTCCTACTGTATATATAGTGCAGAGCAAAAAATTGTATATGAAGTTACTAATTCTAATCCAATTAATTATAAAAATCAGAATTAGGGAAGTGTGCTTAGTTTTTATGAAAAAGAATGTTATAGTTTCTTTTTTCTTTCACTTTCTGTTTCACTGTGACATGTTTTCATTGCATCGAATGGTTGAGACTGTCAGGCAGGATTATCCATGCCATTGTGGTTTGTATTTATAGAACCTGTTGTTGTTAAACCCGAATGAGCGCTACCTGACTGAACAGAGTCTGAACCACCACGCCTTCCAGACTCAGCGCCTGACGGACCGCCCCGGGCCACTCACACCCACACCTGTCCGCTCCTCCAAGAGGAAACCGCTCCTGGATAACAGCGCCCCCAGCAGGTCAGGAGTAGTAGTGAGATCAGACTGAGGAGTATTGTGTTACAGTGATTGGCTGTGCTTGGAACGAAAAACTAGGGCACTTATTGTATACTGGTTAATTATCAGGTTAAGTATTCAAAATTTTAGATAGTAGTGTGCTATTTATGGTGGCATGATCTTATTACATTTACAGCTTGAAAATAGTTAATTTTGCATTTTTAATCCAGTTTTGTAAACAATTTTAAGGATTTGGCTTACTTCATTTAGATTCAACATTCCTCATCAAGTCAATTTGAGTGCATTACATTATGAGATACAGAATATTACGCAATCTTGTATACTGCACATTTTGTAGGCCATCAGGTATTCCATACAAAAACATGTTGCACAAGACAAAAAAAAGTTGAGACGGACAACAGATAGACAGACTGACAGACAGATGGATAAATCAACAAATGGATAGACAGACAGACAGACAGGCATACAAACAGACAGATAGATATACTGTATAGACAAACAGACACAGATAGATAGATCTCAAACAGTGGTGCATATAGTCACCTAGGTTTGCATGCTTTCATTTTTTAATTGGTCTTTAGGGGTCATGTGGTCAAGAGTTCAAGTCACCATCGCTCAAACAGCCGCGACTGCTCCAGTCTGCCCCGTCACGGCCACGAAGACCTCCACCCGTCCAGCACAGAGGCATTTCTGAATGGGTCAGTTCCGTCTGCCAACAGCCTGAGCCCGGTGATGCACCCCAAATCCTTTCAGCCCCTCAACCGCTCAGCATCATGCGGTAAAGACCTGGCCAGCCTGCAGCATGCCAAAGAGGCCAAATCAAAAGTGGGCGATTTTGACTTCGGCAAACCAGCAGACGGACCGGTGCCCAAATACCTGAAATCCAACACGCCCCGCTCCCAGAACCGTCATTCTTTTGTGGAGGGCAAGACCAGCACGCTGACAGGGGAACGGGAGAAACAGAGTCGGCATGGTTACGGAGAGTCCACGGCCTCAACATCTTCGGGCGGAAAGGGGTCGTCTTCCTACCTGAGTTTGTCCAAGAGTCACGGAGTGCTTAGCGATGCCAAATCTGTGAGCAACCTCAGCGACATGCGACTGCACCCGGATGACCCAGCTGGCTCTCCTCGCTACTTCCCCAGCAGCTGCTTGGACCTCAACATGAACCTGAACTTGCCAGCACCGGGCAGTCCGTCCTTGCAACACGGGGAGCGTTCCGGACACAGTCCCGCAGTGGGGCGTCGCAGCAAACTGGAACGGGATGGAAGCACGGCTGAGCCATCCACTCGCCGTTCCTCATCAAGGCAGAAGAATGAGGGAAACCCTGATCCGCTTGACCCTAAAGGGGGACTATCTGTGTCTGCATCCCATGAGTTTCCCTATGGTGTGGGTTACACCAGCCCGTTTTCCTCCCAACAGAGGCCGCATAGGCACTCCATGTACGTGCGGAGGGAACGTGGGCGCCCCCACGGGGGCGAGGTGAGCGGATTATCAGTGGGGCAAGGGATTCCCACGAGGGCCAGCAGTCTACAGCTTCTGACCCCCCAGCTACAGCATCGGACCCTGCCGAGGCACATGGGCAGCGCCGTGTCACGGGACGCAGGATTAGACGACATCAGGGTCAGTCCTTCCGACCTCGTTCGCTATCTTTAGTGATAAGCTAGCGCAGAACATTGCAGCATGCTTTCTGACGCCTGAGAGTATTTGTGAAGTGTGTAGAGTTGGTCCAGTGGTGGGTCTGGATCAGGAGTGGACAACTTGGGTCCTGAAGGACCTGTCTTGCAGAGTTTAGCTCCATCCCTAATCAGTCAGTCCTGAACCATCTTAAATTCTTAAAGTCTGCAAAAATTACAGGCAGGTGTGTATAGTCAAGGTTGGAGCTAAACTCTTCATGACGGTAGTCCTACAGAAATGGAGTTGCCCATCCCGGGTCTGGATGAAGTCTGGATGTGTGGCTTGTAAATATTAAGCTCTGTTACAAACCTTAATAAGCTGCCCCAGTATCTATTGTCTACATAGGATGCTAGCTTCTAAGGCCACATCCTACAAAATTTAGAATTAAAATATTGTCTCCCTTTCGTATGTTGTCTGAGTGTGTTGTCTAGATAGTCTGCTCACTAGGGTTTGTAACATGGTGTTTGTAGCAATGTGCACGGGCGCTTTGTGCTTCACCTGCTCTCATCTCTCCATGAACAGAGTGACCCCGCAGCCGCAGAGGTCAGTCATACGCGACCTTTAATCCGGGAGTCCACACGGGACAACACCGCTGCCTTTCACGCACCACGGCAAAAGAGCGAGGTCCGCACCATCCTGCTTTCCCTCTCTTTCACTGTCTCTTTACCTCTTTCTCTTCATACTCCTCTTTCTGCTGCCCATGTTTCTGTTTGCTTTGCTCTCTCATTCAGACAGAGGCATTTCGGTTGTGTTTTCCTCTGTTTGGAGTTTAAACACAGGGAAAATCGTCACTGTTCATGATAAATAATGTTCTCAGTGTTACATGCAGCACTTTTTCAGCTGGAAAGCATCTTTGACAAATGTTGATGCTGCAGGGAGGTGTTTATCACGAGCAGCTCACAGATGACAGTGGATCGGCCAAAGAGAACCGCATGATGTACAGCGACTCAGTGCCGCGACGGGTTGGGAGTTTCTACAGGGGTCAGTCACCTCACAGTTAAGCACATAATGCTTCTGATCCTTTTTCATAATAAAAAAAATCATGTCATAATACTACAGTTATTTTGTTACTTTAATTTATTTAAATATAGTATAATTTAATATAAGTAATTATTTAGTTCTTTATTAGTTGTTTAATTTAATATTTTGTTTAGCTTTTTTATTGAATTTATTCTATTGTATTTTATTTCTGCGTTCTCTAATTTATTTATTGAAAATCTTTTCGTTCTCTATACTGTAGTCACGTAATGTAGGTGTATGCATAATAAATAACAACAAATGAATGTTTCATTACAATGCCAGAGATTTTTATTTTATTATTTTTATTTCTATTTTTTATTTTTGTTCTCTAACAAATGCATTTGAAAGGTTTTCTGTTCCCAGTATACTTCAGTCTTGTATGATAGGTTCATGCAGTGCTTGCTACAGTCTCTACACTGCAGGCGCAATGCAAATCAAATTAAATTGCTCCCATTATAATCAACAAAACTGCGATACAATCATTTAATGCTAACTGTGTTGGAAGGACAATCAAAACGCAGCAAAACAAATACCACTTAAAAAAACACACAAAACAGTTGTTGTTATGAAAGAGAGGGCGAGTCAGAAGTAATGCAAAAGTTACTTTAACAGTGCACTAAAAACACTGCTTGATCTCATTCATGTGTTAATATTGTTCTGTTTGGATCAGTGCCGTCTCCCAGACCAGATAACTCATTCCACGAGAGCTCAGGAGTCACGATGGACAGCAGCCACAACATACACCAACCCACATACGACCCGTGGTGAGGATGATGGACTCACACGCTCTATTATTGCCCTGCTTATTCATTTATATATGCTTTCCCAAAATATATTTATATTTACAGCCACAATGCAATGAATGCTTTTTAAAAATATTTATTGAGTGCATTGGTCAGTCAAGTAGGAAAAATTTACAAACATAAAATTCTAAAATAAAAGATCATAATAAATATTCACAGTACACACACTTATGTAAATAAAAACTTTTTTTGGGGGATATGAATAATAATTTGACAGCACTAATTAAGTGTGTCTTGTTTGACGAGGACGGAGTCTGAGACGCGGGACATAAGTCCTCCAGAACCCACCAAAGAGAAGGAGAAACAAGGCTTCTTCAGATCCATGAAGAAAAAGAAGAAGAAGTCTCAAACCGTGAGTGTGTGTGTGTGTCACCTTTTATGTATTATGTTTTATGTCTTACAGTTTAATGTGTGTGTAAGTGGCTAGTAGAGTGTAAACCAGACCTGTCACCCGACCCAGTCTTTTGAAGTCACATGATAGCTTTGTAAGAGGAACAGTCCAAAATTTCAGTAGTTTTTCATGGATTATAACTTTTTTTTAAAGACCAAAAAGTTGGATTCAATGTTATCATTTTTTATCATTTTAAAATTGATTATTTAACCCAACATAAATATCAGTCTTTTCTAGAGAGTTAAAACATTTGCAGTTAGGGTAACCAGTTTGCAGGGTCGTTATTGTTAGTTAAAGCCTAAGGCATTTTGTTTGTTTTGTTTGTTTTTGCTTAAAAATAGTATAAACATTAAAATAAACTAAAAACAAATAAAATGTTTTTTAAAAATCTTATTTTCAGATAATTCTTATACAGTATTACATAGAAGTACCTAAATTACCTAGAAATACCTAAATTAATTAAATTAACATTAAAATTAAATTAATATTAAAACTATACAAAATAAAACAAAACATAAAAATGAAACAAAATAACAGTAACATTAGCAAAAATGAAAATTGAAAATATATAATATATGAACTAATTCAAACTATTAAAAATGTTTTTAAAAAATGATGTGATGTGATCATTTGTCATGATGTGAATATATAATGTATAATATAATATAATATAATGTATTTAAATATAAATCCTAATCAATCTAAAATTTGGTAAAATCTCTTAGATAAGTTGATTAGTTTTCAGGTTATTGCTGTTAACTAAAACTAAAACCATTAAAAATGTTTTTGTTACCTGGAAGAAAATTTTATATAAAATAAATCATATTAAATAAACAGAAGTAATAAATATTTTTTTAAATTAACTGAAATAAAATGTAAAACAAACAAACAAAAATTGTAAAGTTAAATTTTATGTGCTAAAATAACTAAAACTAAAACTGAAAAAAGTATATAGATAAAAAATAATACAAATTATAGAAACTAAATTAGCAAAAACTTTTAACAAAAACTTTACATGAAAATGGAAACTATGGAATCTAGTAATATTCTTATTAATAAGAAGAAATATTAATAAGAACTAACAAAAAATAAAATATCTAATAAAATACATATTTTTAAATAATACATATTTAAAAATAAAAACTAATTCAAAATATGACAATAATTGTATGAGCCCTAGGGCTATGACAATAAATTGATGCAGAATTGATTTGTGGATTGATCCTGAGATCTTTCAAATGCATTGCGATTTTTCTGGATTCAATTCTGAGCTTAATTTCAGCTCAGAATGCTTTTATGACACAAGATTAATGTAAACAGTCTACTCTGAACACCCTTGTAGTTCGCTCTAACCTTTACGAATTTTATGAACGATTATTTTAGATTAAAGTTTCTAAATCATGCAAAACAACAAACAAAAATCAGAATCGACTTTTTCCATACAAAAAATCTCAAAGTTGATCCATGAATCTGATCTGATCTGCATTCATTTATTGCCCCAGCCCTTATGAGCTCTGATCAGTCAGCCGTGGTGTCTCTGTGTGAGTGCTGTGCTCTTGTATTGCAGACAGACGCTGATGACGAGCGAAGGCCAGTCGTGAGGAAAGCTCTGTTTCCTCTCTTTCACTCTCAGAGGAGCTTCACACACAGCTCCTCTGAGAGAGAGCGCCCCTTGGTGGCCACAGCAATGGTACACCAGTCTCACACACACAGTCCAGTCCCTAACACACACTAAACCGCTGCCCTGCATGATTAATAGCACTAATCACTCCTGCTCCGCTGGGCTGGGCGTGCGTCTCCTCATTGGCTGTCATGTCTGTGATGTCATCGACTCATTAGAATGACTCCACCTATATGTGCATCCTGTGGTTTGCATGTTTTTCCACAGAAACAGATTGTCATATTTATGTTATTTTACAGTCCAAAATCAATGGAGAATGCTTGGAAGTTTTCTGTAATTCAAGAAGATGCCATTTTCATTTCTGAAATGCATTAAACAATACTATATTACTGTAAAATAATATAAAATATATGCATAATATGTTTTGTTTACATAATATGGTCATGTGTATATAAATACAAACACATACATGTGCATATTTAAGAAATATATGTTGTTTATATTAAATATATTTGAATATAAAACTAAATATCATATAAATATATCTTATATTTTATAAACTACACACATATATTATGCGAACAAAACTTGTTTTGGATGTGATATGTCTTGATTAATCATTTGACAGTTTTATTTTAATTACATTAGTATATAATTGTATATATATATATATATAAATTTATATATATGAACAAATATATTAAAAACAATAATGCGTGGTTGTGAAAAGCTACAGTACAACTTGAATTCTGGAAATGTTGGAAAGTATATTTATTCACAATAGAACATAGAGAAATAACACATGTTTAAACTGAGAAAAAATTCCTCTGGGCTAAAGAGGAAGGAGATTTGTGTTACTAGTGTTCAGTTTAAAATGAGCATCTCTGACGGTATGGTGGGCATACGGTATGGAGAGCTTCATGTTTTGGAAGACACTATGCTGAAAGGTATATAAAGGTTTTAGAGCAACATATGCTGCCCTGCAGGTAACATCTATTTTAGGAAAGGCCTTGTGTATTTCAGCAGGACAATACTAAACCACATACTGCAGCTTTTACAAGTAGTAGAAGAGTCTGAGTGTTGACTTGACCTGCTGCAGTTTAGATCTTTCACCTATAGAGAACATTTGGAGGATCATTAAACAAAAAATAGGTTAAAGATGGGACCAAATCCCAACACCAAAACTCCAAAAACTCATAACCTCGATGCCCAGATGTCTTCAAATTGTTTTGAAAAGAAGAGAAGATGAGACACAATGGTAAACATGCCCTCATCCCAACTATTTTGAGATCTGCAGCAGGTATCAAGCTTGAAATGAGCTAAATTGTACATTTTCTCAGAGTTAGGTTTTCTATGTTCTATTGTGAATAAAAGATTGTCACAAGATTTAAAATTCTTTAAAATTGAAACAATGTCCCAACATTTCCAGAATTCAGGTTCTATCAGGTGTCTAATCTGGTTACTACTACAACTACTGCTATCACTACTAATAAAAAGAGGAACTAAAAAGAGAATAAAAAGAGCACGTATTGTGCTTGTCTGTGGGGGGGCTGTTGTTTTGATGTACTGCTGTGCTGTGGAGATGATTGACAGCTTTATGTGGCGTGTAATTGGTCAGGTGTCGAGTGAGGGGCCGGATCAGGTGCTGATGCAGAAAGCGTCACGGTCGTACACACACCAGGGCAGCAGGCATCGCACCCGCAGCCGAGACCGAGAGCGCAGTCGGGACCGAGAGCGAGAGCGAGACCAGGACCCGGAGCGGGACGCAGACTGGCCCGTCGAGAGAGCAGCCGAAACACACTCACAGGTGCTGGAGAAATATGTCATCGCCCGGAGACACACACACTCTCACACTACTAAGGTGCTTCACATAATGAAATGCATTTAGAAGCAAAACATCCATATCCTACGTGTGTTTAGAAATTTGCGGTCAGTAGGATTTTCCAATATCACAGAAAGAAGGCTGCATTTACTTAAGTAAAATGCAATAAAAAAACTGTTTCTGTGTGAACATCTGTTCAATATTTAATTTATCTGAATTTTACAAATGAGGAGAACAATAGCGTCTTTAGATATTTTTGGCTAGATATTAAATGGCTAGACTGAGAATGGATTGAGATCGGAAGGTGGGCAGAGTCCAGGAAAAGGTCACTGAGAGTAATTCGGTACCTCTTTGGGATCACACCACAAGGCGTTGCAGAACGCAAGTTCCTGGAGGGCTCATAAGGCTCATTTAGGTATATTGGTACAGCTTGGATGGTCGAGTTGAGCGGCTTGCTCTGACAGGAAGGGTGTTGTCTTCTTAATGTTGTGTAAGTCTGTGCAGTTTAACTGATCATCGATCACAGCTCCAAGGTTCCTGGCCATCCTGGAAGGAGTTATGGTTGGCGAACCCAGCTGTATAGAGAGGTGGTGATGAAGTGATGTGTTGGCTGAGACCACAAACCATTCTGTCTTAGCAAGGTGGAGCTGAAGACACCCTGAATGACCTACTTGAGAGGCAAGGCTTGAACCAGAGGAGTGCGGATCCTGAGATGAATTGAATGGAAGAAGGGATACCAGTCTGTAGTTTTCTGAAAGTGCTGGATTTAGAGTGTTTTTTTTAAGCAGTGGGGTAACCAGAGCCTTCTGAAATGCTGAGGGAAATGTACCAGTGTGAAGAGAGATGTTGATATGAGAGATGTGAGTAATTGCAGGTAGAACTGAATAAGAAATGGCCTGGAGGAGGTGAGTGAGTGGGGATAAGATCAAGTAGTAGGATGATTGGAAAGTATAAGTTTGGAAAGGTCTGCATGTACTGTAGAGCTACTTATAGAAATAGAAATATTAAACTTAATTATACACATCTTAATTTAATTTGAATTAATATGAAAGTATATTTTAAATCCATCTTAAGTTGCAGGAGTAAAATACCCACACAGAAATAATGCATAATAGGGTTTATTAATAGTACATTTATCAATAGTACACTTGTGTGGTTACAGCACAATATGTTATATAATCATAGTCCGTTTTAGATTTTTATAAATAATGCATTAAATTCCATATACACTGCATATAAAAAAGTATACAAATAAATTTGATGTATAAAAAAAATCCGTTTTTAATTATTGTTTATAAAAAGGTTATACATGTAAAATAATGTATGTAAATTATATAAACAGATTTGTTTTTCATTTTTATAAATTCTTTAGTATATTACTTATAAATAACCTGTGTATAAATTATGTAAATTATATAAATGTATAAAGAAAATATTTACATTTTTGATTTTGAACTTACTAATAAATTATATAAAATATAGAAGGTTCTGCTTTTGAATTTGTAGAATTTTTTTACTTATTTTTATAAATTCTGTATTGACTTGCATATAGATTCTGTGTTAACATGCATATAAATACATTCTAAGAAATATACTGTATGTACATGAAAAAGACACATAATAAGTGATATGTAAATGACCTGAAAATGTTTTCCATCAGTGAAGTAAAGCCTTGTTTCTCTCTCTCAGCCTCTGAAGTCTTTGCGGAAGCTGCTTCATCTCACCTCCTCGTCCTCCAACCAAACCTCGGCAGACCTCCACTACCCCCTGCCCTCCTCCAAAGCAGGCGGGAGCTTTGTGGAGCCGCGTGGCCTCGGCTCCATGCAACCCAAGGCCCGCTCGGCTGCGTACAGGGCCCCAGCGCCCCTGGAGTCCGGCTGGCACTCCAGCGCTCTGGGCCGTCCCGAGGGAAACCCATACCCCGACCAGCTGACCTCCAAACCAGGCCCCAACGGCTTCGCTCGCCACTTTCGTTCACGTTTGCCAAACCTGAATGACCTTAAAGAGACGGCGCTGTGAGTCTGACTCACCTCTGATGGACCTTCTTTTCTTGCGTATTAAGGGTAGGCCTATATGTCTTTATTTTTGTCTTTTTAGTTTTTAATATTTGATAGCACTTCTTATATTCTTTATGTACTGTACCTACTGTATTTTTTTGTTATCAGATAATACAGTCTAAAAGCAGATGATATAGCTCTATGTAAATGGGAATATATAAATGTATAGCACTGTATGTGCAGCTTTAGTTTCTACTCTGGTTGTAGTATATAAATATTATCTGATTCTGCATAATTACTCTTATATTTGGCTAAAGGTTCATGTATAGACAGTATTGACATTTATTTTATAGTTATAGAATAAGACTACAGTATATATAGATATTACAAGTTTGTCTTTGAGTATTTTCTGTTTACAATTCAGTGAATATCAGTAGATATTAAGAGTAACAGTAATTAACGGTAAGAATGCGCGATTATATGTGCGTGTGCTTCCCAGATAGCGCATGTATGTTGCTTATTTATGTATAAATTAATTCTTAAATGTTATGAACATCATATTAACACACAAAAAAGGGACAACAAATACTAGCAAATAATTCCAGCAAAATTGTGAAATATTTAAAATAGCTGTTTCCTATGTGAATGTTAAACTGGAATTTATTCCTGTGCTCAAAGCTGAATCATTTCAGCATCATTACTCCAGTCTCCAGTGTCACATGATTCTTCGGAAATCAGTCTAATATACTGATTTACTGCTTGAGAAACCGATTTCTGATTATTATTAGCGTTGAAAATATTTATAATGTTAAAAGTCATCAAAGAATCCTGAAAAAAATATTGAGTGCCAATAATAATCAATAATAGAGCATTAAATCAGTATATTATTATGATTTCTGGATCATGTGACACTGAAGAGTAATGATGC